>CM021102.1:813607816-813799507 GCA_007115665.2 Sequoiadendron giganteum
TTCAAGGTCGTCAAATTTTATAGGGTACTAGTTGAAGATTTTGGACTTGATAAAAGAAAATTTGGTTGCTAAGTGTTCTAGACATGAAGTCTTAGTTCCCTATGATATTCAAATTTAAGGCTATTAGATTTAGGTCATTTGGTTGGCTCTACTCATTCTTTCCCTAGGATCAAATCTTCCAATAAGGTAAATAAAGAAGGTAAATAGTCTCTCTATCCATTTGGTTTTCTTAAAATGAACATTAATTGTTCTTCTCATGACAATCTAGCTATAGCAGTGATTTATGTTAGTTAGGTTAGATTTTCAAAATTTTAACACTAATAATTAGAAGGAGGCCTAAGCTACCCTTATGGCTCTAGAGAAATCTTATAAGATGAACTGGAAGAAGATAATGTATGATATGGATTCCATGATTTTAGTCTCCCTTCTATATAATGGAGGGTATCACAAATCTTTTTGGAGGTTGGTCTTTTGTGGAGTAGTTTTTTTGTTGTTTTCATGAATTCCACCCTTTTTATTCATATTCTTAGAGAATGAAATGTTGTTGTAGGATGCTTGGTCAAATTGACCTTTGAAATTAGTTACAACTCGAATGCCATGGATTGAGAATCTTTGTCTTTTGCCTCAATCTTTGTAGTTCCTTTAGCTCCATCATTATGATTTGGTTTGATCATTATGTTTTATTTTTACTAAGGGTTTTATATTTTATTGGTTTCAAGGTTTCCTTTGGTTCTTGAAGGTTGTGGATTTGTAGAAACTCTCCCTGAAATTTTATCCTATAGACAATAATAATAGTTATTGCTATTTGAAATTGTTTATAATTTTTTTAGATTCTTAATTAATATATTTATCTTTAAAGAAATCTTGCCAATTAATTTAAGAAAATCACCTTTCCTCATATAATTAGACTTATGTAAAATTTCTATAATTTTCATTTTACTCAAGATTTATTATTTGAAGTCTCCAGTCAAGCTATTTTTATTATCAATCGTATATATGCATTATCTCAGTCTAAGAAAACAAAAGTTGAACTTATGTACTTAAAAAATTACTTTATCAAATTCATACAGAAAATTTTGCTCAATACCTAACCAAGACATACAATTTATGATAGATTAATACAATTTAAACCAATAAAACTATGTCATGAGAGTCTCTTCTATGAAAACTATACACGATCAGAATAGCTGCTTCTTTCCACCCAACCTTCCTATTCCTGGTATAAGGTTGACATCTTTAAAATGTTGCGATTCAAATAAGCTTGACATCTTCAAATTTGCAATTCATATATCCAATCCTCTGTATCAATATGTCAAACATTTCATTAGTTCCTTGTATCGGGTGGCCAAAATGATAATTGAAGTTCTATATAAAATCTTCCAACAAAAATAATCAAAAAATAAAAATGGTTAACACTATCCAGTTTATTGGTACTAGGTAGCCTGGAGAAAACAATTTTGTTACTTTCCATTCTACTGGGTTTTGATTCGAACTGTTTTCTAAACAAACCTGTTGAGAAATCGTACGGTGACCAGGGAAAGTTGTTCGGAGAACACATCTCGTTCAAATACGATGTACTCTTGCATGTATTGACTTCATTTTCTGTGTTATTCGGACAGTCTGAGAATTGGTGGTCGACTAATCTGGACAAAGATGTGGGACAACGCTGCCCAATTATTTCCACGGAAAAGCTTTCAGATTCCACGGTATTTTGAGGTGAAGTATAATCGACAAACTCAATGTCGCTGCCAAAAGACCGGCACCATGATTCTGGGTCGTCAACAATTTCTGAATCCTCCATCTGCAATTTGATTTCTTGCTGTTCTGAAGTGTTGTCAACCTCCTTGAAGGGGTTATTTGGTATTCTCACCGCAGTAGTTCTGGTTGCCACAGTTCGTAATACACGGTGATCCTCTGAACAAGCAGATGGAGATTTCAACGTCCTAATGATTTGTTTGGTTTTGGGAGGAATATGTTCTTTGCTTCCCGTCTTTTTCACCAATTGAGTGTTCCAGTAATTCTTGATCTGGTTGTCTGTTCGCCCGGGCAGTCTTCCTGCGATTAGTGACCATCTACATTGATCAAAGGAAAATGTCACGCTTAGAATATACAAGATATCAGTCATATTCTGTGACTATTCAATTAAGACATTATGAAAGTACCTGTTGCCAAGTAGTTTATGCATTCTGATAATGAGCTCCTCTTCATCGGCCGAGATGTTTCCCCGCTTTATATCAGGACGGAGATAGTTCAGCCAGCGTAATCTACAGCCTTTCCCACACCGCTTCAGACCTGGGAAAGCAAATTGCCCACCATCTAAGCAGTTAAGAGGCCTACTGTTACTGGAATTTGAAGCTTATATCTGAAATCCAATTGAATAAACCAATGGCTAGACCTAGTGTGAAAAACAAATTATCCATCTAAGTAATTAAGGGACCTACTGCTAACTGTGAAGCATTTATCTGAAATTAATTCCATTAAATAGATGAGGAGTCAGAGCAAATGTTTTAGGTCACCTGATTTCTGCGGGAGATATCTCCATCCACCATCTCCATGAGTTGAGATGTATTTAGTTAGAATTGAATCCTCTTCAGCAGTCCATGCCCCACGGGTAAGACCTGCATCCTTCGAACAGCAAGGAGTTCTACCCATTCTATACAGTTTCCTAAATCTCCTCAACAGATTGGTGGGTCAATAAATAAACAAGTAAATGAGATGAGTGACAGGTGTCTGATGGACGATGAAATTTCGTACATATTAGTTGAAATATCTTTAAAAAGATGAGTGGTATCATCCTTATCTTTATATTAATATAGATATCTATCTATTCATCAAAAAAAATATCAAAAAAAATTAGTCTTACAACTACCCTTCTCAAACGAAGACCCTCAGTTGAGAGAAGTCCAATGACCAGCTCCCCGCCCTTCAGAAGGGGCCCCTTGTTAAGCTTCCCGCGTCATACGTCAATGTCATCACTGTCGTCTCTTAGTATCTTGTGCCATAAGAGTCCACCGAATCATCTGACTACCCCACCAAACCTCTTACTGTCCAGCGTCCCCATTCACATACGGTAATTAGTGTCATGTGGCTTTCAGAGCATTTATGAGGAGCAATTATTTACTTTGTAAGGACATTTCGTCTGATAAAATCTGCCAGGGATGCCATGCTTCTCACCGTGCAAATAGTATGTGAACAAGGTGAGAGTTTCAAAACTTGAAACTTGACAAACATTTTGACATAGACCGCACATTCCAAGTCAAATTCAAACTCTAATTTGACGTTTTCAAAATAGATTGCCTTGTTGCTTTTAATTTAGTTCTCCACATATAATTTCTATGAATGGAGTGTTTTTCTAGAGTTCCTTTTTGCATGTGATACACTATGTAGTGTACTTATTAAGTTCTCGAGAGTAGAGTAATTTTGTTTTTTTTAAATGTAATTTTGCTTTTTATGTTTTTTGGGATTTTGTTTTCATAGATTTAGTGGATGTTATTAAAAGTATTTATTAGTAGTATTTGTTATGGGGAGCCATCTAACTCGTAGACACAATGCATTCATGTACATACAAAAACGTATGAAAACATACATAACATGACGAGAAGTCATAGTGTGGGGCTCACCAGACAGGGGATAAAAGTGATAAAACTGGCAGATGGGACCTAATGTCCCGGAAATGGTAGGTAGGAGTTAACAACGTTGTTAAGTTTGATTTCCCGCTTCTTGTCAACCGATAAAACTAGGTCCCCTAGTGTGCCCGTGAAGTTTCGCTTTCAAAGCTTTTTTCTTGCACTGAAAAATTGGAGGCAGACTGACATGTGTATTTTTGGTTTGGAGAAAGAAGGGTGAAAACACAATGAATTTCTAGTCTGCACGTTGAAAGCTGAAGGTTGGAGTGCATGTGGAGGAGCTGGTGGAGAAAACCAACCAAATTGAGGTGCTTTTTTATAGTTTGCACATTGTAAGCTAAAGTTTGGAGTGCACATGGAGGAGTTGGAGGAGAAAACCAACCAAATCGAGGTGAGGGGTGCTAACCAATTGGGTTGCAGAGGGTTTTATAACACAATGTGTGTTTTTAGTTATTTGAATCTCCTTGTTTAAATGTAAAGGGTTGTCTCATAGTGGGTTGCTTGCTTTTTAAGACATACAGTTTTGCAACTTGGAATGTTACAAAAAAGTATAAATATCTTCAAAATAACACCTTCCATTGTTTTGTTTAAATTTTGAATGAATGAAAAAAAAAAGTGCACAAAATAATTGTATTTTGGAAAACACAATGTTGGTTTTTGGTTATTTGAATCTCCTTGTTTAAATGTAAAGGGTTGTCTCACACTGGGTTTCTTGCTTCTTAACACGTAGGGTATTGCAACATGGAGTTTTACAAAACATTATGAATGTCTTCAAAATCACACCTTCCATTGTTGTGATTAAATTTTAGATGATTGAAAAAAACAAACTGCACAAAATAGTTGTATTTTGGATAACACAATGTGGGTTGTCAGTTGTTTGAATCTCCATGTTTAAATGTAAGGGGTTGTGTTACAGTTGGTTGCTTGTTTCTTAACACCTATCATTTTGCAACATGGAATGTTACAAACCGGTATGAATGTCTTGAAAATCACGCATTCCATTGTTGTGTTTAAATTTCACATGATTGAAAAAAAAAAAGTGCACAAAATAATTGTAATTTGGAAAACACAATGGTGGTTTTCAGTTATTTGAATCTCTTTGTTTAAATGTAAGGGGTTGTGTTATAGTTGGTTGCTTGCTTCTTAACACCTACGGTTTTGCAACATGGAATCTTACAAACCAATATGAATGTCTTGAGAATCACACATTCCATTGTTCTATTTAAATTTTGCATGATTGAAAAAAAAAGTGCACAAAATAGTTGTAATTTGGAAGACACAATGGTTGTTTTTAGTTATTTTAATCTTCTTGTTTGAATGTAAAGAGTTGTCCCACGGTGGGTTGCTTGCTTCTTAACACTTATGGTTTTGCAACATGGAATGTTACAAAACAATATGAATGTCATGAAAATCACACAGTCCATTGTTGTGTTGAAATTGCGCATGATTGAAAAAAAAAAGCGCAAAAAATAATTGTAAGTTTGAAAACACAATGGCGATTTTTAGTTATTGAATCTCCTTGTTTAAATGTAAAGGGTTGTCTCATGGTGGGTTGCTTGCTTCTTAATGTAATGTAGAAAAAATGTATCCTTGACATTTTCACTCCTTTGGGCCTTTCCTATGGATTTTGACTTGATTTTGCCTACATTTAATGTTGTAATGTGGCCAACACATTCACATTAGGCCTTGAATGCTTGAAAATCAATAAAAACATAATGATGTCTTGCAAAGGTGTTGTGAAGTGTTATAACCCACTTTCAAAATTTTCTAGGACTTTTCTATCATAATTCATTTAAACAACCTCTTTTTATCTCTTACCAAGCCCTATTTCAAAGTGTTACATAAGGAGTTGTAACAAACTCTCACACTTTCCTAAGATTGTCATAAAATGACCCCTTTATGCACTTATAGGCCCTAATTAAATGAGTTTCGAAACACAATACAATTAAACAACATTAGCCACATTTTAATTCCCGATGTACAATTAGCAAATTTTCCTTGGTGGGACCAAGTCACCACCTTGGGTGACTCAGTCCAATCAGGCTTAAAAATCAAATTTATATCAATATTCTAGCGGGATATTATCTTCTAAACCCTAAGGTCAGCCTGTGATGAGATATTTTCAAATAATTAGGGCACATCATGTATAAATAAAGGGTTTTTCCCTCATTTTCATCCTCCTACACTCCTAACTCAACAACTCTCATTCTTCTCAAGCAATCTTCAAGCATCAAGCATTCAAGCACTCTAATCACATAAAGCATCAATCAATTGGAGTTGATTACTTGCATATCTTCAAAATTCTTCATCAAGGGTTTGGTGAGTTGTTGCACTTTCATGTTGTTCAATCATCTTTCCCTTTTTATTTCATTTCATTATCTAGGGTTTGATTACAATAATGGGGTTTGACTAAGGCAACCCCCTATTCTCTAACCCTAACCCTTTTTACCCTCTTTGCATGTGTGCTTTGCAGGTTGTGTATGTAGATTTTTCAAAGAGTAAGGTGCTAAAATGTGTCAACTCTCCATCAACATCATTCAAAGTCAACAAACCCTAAAAGGAGCTTGAAGACAACCTATAGGTCAAAATTTGAAGATATAGATCTGAAGTTTTGTCTTAAATAGAAACTTACAAGTTGAGAGCTACAAATTTCAGCCTCGAGATTCCTCAAAGTCATAGGTGGACTAAGTCACCATCATTGGAGAATTAGTCTCATTGCTATGCCTGAAAAGTGAACTCTACAGTTGTGGACACCCATTTCTTCGAAACATGTTCTGACAAAGTCTCCCTGAAGCATAACTAAGTTTCCCAACTTGGCGTAAGTGTCCTAGTGGCCTTCAACAATAGATTCTAGAAGATTCTAGAGCTCCTCTTCATCAAGATTCAATTTCCAAGTGCACCCCTTCTGCATTAATTTTTGTTATAGGGGTATGTGCAGGATCATGATGGGCCAAAAAGTGGTGATATCTAAGTGATATGATGATCCATGTGGCTGATGACTTTTTTTTAACCCAAAATTGATGAAACTAAAAGGGTTTATAAAGGAGATTCTCAACTTTCCACCGATATAGATTATGTTTTACTTTGAATTTAATAATTAATTATTATTCATTTTCTATTTGAATTATGACTAAAATTTTGATTGATAGGTTGATTGAAAAACATCTATAACTTTCAAACGGTATCACATTTTTTGAATCTGAAACATGTGTCACATTCTATGCTTCGCATAGTATAGGATTAAAAAAAATGAATTTCATGAACTTTTGACCAAGTAAAGGTTGTTAGACATACAAGTTTTTATATTTTTAAAATTTGTAATAAAAAAAATCATAATTAATTATTTACTTGGAAAAAAATTACAAAAATATATGCATCACTTTGGGACATGAGTCCCATACTTATATCTAAAATATTACAAAAAATAATTATCATTTTGTGGTTAGGGTGGTCAGACAAACACCTACTTCTTATTTTTTCCTTGAAATTTAAGTACACTACTGTATTGAAATTTCAAATTTTCACCAAATATATTTTTTAAATTTTTTTTAAACCTAGTAGTTTAGAAACTACATTCAATTTGATACAGATTCTATTCTTACATATTTTTGAAATAATATAGATAACTTATTCAAATTTTTACGTCAAGTTGCCTAACTCTGATTTTCTAAATTTTTTGCCACAGTTTGCTTGCATTTTAGGTCATTTTACATAGTTTTTTCAATGCATTTGCATCTCATTACTTTTCATTCAATAGTTAGTTTCATTTATCAAATTATTGCATTTATATACATTCCAATTACACACATCACACATTTAACACTTAATCTTGAATGAACCCCCTAGATTTTGGGTGCGAAAGAACTCTCTCCTTTTAGGTGAAAACCCTAGAAGAGCTAAAGAACCTCCTTTCCCTCAAAATCTACAGTTCATTTTGGTGAACTCACCTTTAGAACACCTTTTAACTTCTTATTTCAAGTGCATTTGCATCTTAGGAAAAGCTTGCATTCACATTGCATTAAGGTTTTGCATTGTTTTGCATTCTAGATTTTTTAAAAGTGCATTAGTGAAAAGCTCATTCAACTTGCATTTTTGCATTGCATTTCATACAAAATTCCAAACATTCTACATTTTCATTCTGTATTTGCATTTGAAAAGCATAGAAAGCATAGAAAACCATTCAAAACTTTTGAAAATTGCTACAAAAATCATTGTTGGGATTAATTCACCATACTGGGTGACTAAGTCCACCTGCATATTTTACACTATAATTTATGGCATTTCCATAGCTTTTTCTGCATTTCTATTTTCTATTTTTATCTTTCTGTGTTGTTTTCCAAAATTTTAGTTATTAGAATTTTAGTGCTCTTTGTTTGTATTACATTTGCATCCACCTCGCATTTAGAAAAAAATGCATGAGTGTTTGGTGTCCTATTGTTGATACCTTAGTGAGAAGAAGTTCAAGACTCATGGCATCTCGTGACAACACACTTGTTGTAGATTTTGGGTTATCTAGAGCTTTCACTCCTAGTATTGATAATAGTACACTAGGCTTGGAAACCACCCTTAGTAACTCCTTGCATTCATGTAGTATGTGTATTGAACATAGACCTGATGATATCCCACAAGATAAGATCATTCACCTTCATGAAGACTTAGCACACTTGCAACATCAAATGAGCCTTGAAACCATTTCCGCTATTGCAATTCTTACTATAGACAACATCCACCACATGCTTGACAGTGATGAAGGCCTAGATGTTGTGAAGAAAATAGTTGAGATATATTAAAAACATGTTCCTTCCACCTCTAGTGTCTCTCAACCAGAAAAAATTGTGGTTAGACAAGGAGGACCTCAAACTCCTCCTCCCTCAATAGTAGCTTCCATACCTACCTATGTATCTCTTAATGTCACAACCACAGTGCAACCAATTAGCAATGTGATTCCTTTCCTTGGTATTCCTACTAGTATTCCTACCTTCTATGTGGCATCACATACTTTATCCTCTTCTACCATACCATCCATTAGCATACCATTCTCTTGCCCTACCACTACACTTACCCCATCACCACTTTTCCTTCCACCTCACACCACTTACACTGATCCTCTCATAACACAACTTTTCCAAACCATCTCATCCATGCAACAACAAATTTCTACCATCAACCAAAACCAAAATGGCCCACCCACATACTATGTTCGTAGCAACCTCTTATCCTTGGAAATCTTGTGAACCCTAATGCCACAAGGAGTAGAGATGCCTAGGTTTGAGAAATATGGAGGGAAGGGAGATCCTTCTAACCATGTTAATACATACACTGCTTTGTGTAATGACTTTGTCCTTGATGATAAATTGTTAGCTAAACTGCTTCCCAGGACCTTCAAAGATACTACCTTGGAATGATTTTCTTCTTTACCGAACAATTCAATTCGTTCATTTAATGAAATTGTTGATGCATTTATCAATCATTTCCAAGTGCACATGACTCCCAAGAAGACTTTGGTCGATTTGATGTGATGCAATCAAAACAATGATGAAAAGATAACTGATTTTATCTCACACTATCAATAACTTTATTCTCAAATCGATGTCAAGATCCTTGACCCACATCTTCAAAAGATGTTTATCAAAAATTTGCTAACACACCTTCAAGATAAACTCACCATGATGAAATTTCCTTCTTTTATGCATTTATGTACAACCCTTTGTGATTATCACAATTCAATTAGTAGTCGTGATACACAATTCACTTCTAGTTGAATTGAGAAATCTAAAAATGTCAACCAAACCAATTCCCAACCATTTAGAAAGAGAAAAAAAGGGTTCTTACAATTTAACCATGTCCAACAATCCTCTCCACTTGTAAATAACCAAGTAGCCGCTATTAAAACCACGGTGCCTGTTAATTGTGAAGATCCAAAAAGACACTTCACACCTTTACCCAACACCCTTCATAACACAATGTCTCAACTGTTGCAACAACAAATGATTACCTTACCAGTTGTTCATGCACCTGATCCTACCAAACCTTTACCTTTGAACTTCAACTCCAAAGCTTATTGCCATTTTCATAGACAAAATGTACATGCCACAGAGCAATGCAAGCATCTTAAGCATCTTGCACAAGACCTCATTGATTTTGGTCATCTATCCATTGCCAGTGTTAATGATCAAGGCAATAAGTCTATTGCTCCTGCCAATCAAAATCTGAAAATTTTCACTAATCCCATGCCTAAAAATAATATTTCATTTCTCAAAGCTAGTGAAACTCCACAAAATGATGTTATGAATGTTGATACAAATAATGAATATTCTGATCTTATTATACATGTGACCCATGTTAATCCTATGAATGAAATGGTAGGAGCGATAGACATTATCCCTCATAAGGGCCAACCTAAAACATCTCTTGATATTACTTTTTCCTCTCAATACATACTTAAAAATATCCTCGATGGTCCTCTTTACATAGCTGGTTGTATCTATGATAAGCCCACTAATAGGATATTAATAGATCCTGCCTATGGAGAGAATGTGATCACTAAGGAATTTTTGGTATTGTATGGTCTTTATCAAGATGATTATGATAAACCTAAAGCATGGATCAAAACAAACAATGGTTTTTCTTGCCCTACAATCACATCGATCATCCTCCCATTACAAATAGGACCTAAAACATTGGATGTTACATTCTCTATCATCCCAGAGTTAGATCAATTTCGTTTGCGGCTAGGCCATCCATGGCTTCACTCAATGAAAGCGGTCCCTTCGGTTCTTCACAAATGTTTAAAGTTTCCATTTTACAATGATATATTCACTATCCACCATAGTGACTTTAACACCTTGTCTTCCAAAGGAAAATTTTCCTTAGAATCCTTTTGGCCTAAGCCCATGGAACCCATCATGCCTCGAAGAGATTTCTTTTTCATTGCTTATCAAAAATTTAAAGCAAAGAAAATATTTGAATTGTATCTTCAGAACATGTCCCCATCCACCCCTCGCACTCCTATCTTAGATGAAACCATGCTTCAACCTGAACGAGACCCACCTAATCAAGCTCAACCAACACCTGACACCTCACTCTACATTGTCCAGGAGACCTAGAGATTGTGAAATTAAATATGTCATGCCTCCTCACATAAAACAAATTTACAAAGAAAAGGAGAAAGCAGATGAAAAACCTTCCATGGTCCCTTCTGTTCCTCCCCCTATGGATAAAAAGAAACTTATGGCTGATCAACCTGCTCCTTCACAAACATAACTTGACAACATAATCAAAAGAAACATAGGATCTAGGTAGAGTAGGCACCGATGTCATACCCTTTCTTACAAGTTACGTGAAGAATAAAATAATGAAAATCATAATCCACACTTGACAAAAGAAATGCATGATGCTCCTCCTCCCCAACCACTGCAACATAATCCTATACAACACTCAGAACCATATTTACACACTTCCACCGACATCATCATTCATCCTCCTATTGCCATTAATTTGGATGACGATGATGAGGAGACTGTTAAAATGGAGGATGAGCATTGACCTTGATGCTAGTTTTGCAATTGTTGTTGTCCCTCTAGCCAGTCGCCCACCCTCACTTTACACTGAACAAGATTGGGAGGCGGATTCCTTGCTAGACTATTGTCTTGCATTTTCCTTACTAGTCCTTTGGATTTCCCTTTTTATTCTGTGTATGTGTGTAACGTATTCCCTCATACAATTTTGTTTGTTGTTCCCTCTTTTTGTGGCATTCCTCTATTTTTATCTTCATTCTTTTGTGTCGTGGGCGTCTTCTTTTGCTTTTTCTCTTTTCGCTTTTCGTTTTCCTTTTGGGGATGATACAAGGCATTGAGACTGCAATGTATCCTTCATGTTGACCCAAAAAGCTCTATTTCTTTGCCTTTTTCTTTTGTTTTTCCTTCCTTTTGGGAATGATGCAAGGCATTAAGACCACAATGTCTCATTCTTGTTGACCCAAAAGGCTCTTTTTCTTTGTCTTTTTCTTTATTTTTTTCTTTTGGAATTTTTTGTCCTTTTGGGGACGATGCAAAACGTCAAGACACCCTATGTCTCTTCCATGTTGACCCAAAACGACTTTATTTTTCTTTGTTTTCACTCTCTTTGTGTCACTCTTCCAGTTCTATATATTCAGGGAATGATGATAGTTTCGAGCTCTCTAAACAAGCATTGCAACAATGAACATACTGACCTCAAATTTAGAGATCCCTTATGTGTTTGGTGTTTCTCCTTTTTTAATGGGCAAGATCCTTCCCTTTTCTTTCTTCTTTTTCCTTCACATGATGCAACCTTACTTGGAAACCTATGACTTGGCATAGGGGCTTTCCAAGTTAGCTCTCATGTCTTCTCTTTCATTTTGCATTTTTCATTTTTCTACTTTAAATTAATTTCTCATAACTTATGATGTTCTACAATTCCTTTAAAGTGGGGGCATACATTCATATTATTTCTTTTTGCATTTTTTTGTTTCTTGGTTCTTAGTGTGGCCTTATTATTTCATATGATGTGTTTGTCACTTATGGATGACATTGGGTGTAATGTCTTTCATGAAAGTGATCTATCTTAGCATATTACATTCCTATTAGTGGATTGATGCGACACATTGCATCCCCTAAGTTGTGAATTCTATATTCTTTGATTGGTACTCTCTTGGAGACATTAGACATAATGTTCCCTAATTTAAATACGTCGCATGAACTAAACAAGAATCCTTTGAACATTCTTTTGCATTTTACATGTTGCATTTTGCATTTTGCATATATGGCCACCTTGCATAACACAACTTGGATGCCTGTGGTGCCATCTTGCACTTGTTCATGAGCTCTAAGAATACGAAGCTTTGCTTGTCTCATGAAGCTCAAAATGCCATTTTATTTTGTGGTACCTTATTAAAGTTATTAGGAGGTATAACTTTGGTATGGTTTGAGTGGGAAGCCCAACTAGCGACACAACATTCCCCATAGCCACGTGTGTGTGTGTGTGAGTGCATACCAGTCATGAGTGTATGTTTCTCACCGTTTTGGCCTTCTCAATTGATGAACAACCATTAGCTCCATCACCTCAGAGTGAGTACACATCTTTCTAGAAAAAAATCATAGATCCCATCCACAACTAGTTAGACAAATGGTCGAAGCTTGATCCAACTTTTTCTTCCCTTTCATTCTTTCACATCACTTTCTTGTGTGATCTTTTGTGCTAATGTTTGGTTTGCCATGGGATCTTGATCCTAGGGGCTTGGCTATCCCTCTTGATTATTTTTGTCTCATTTTCATCATCCCTCTTGATTATTGTTGTCTCATCTTGCTAACATCAGTACATATACATCCTTCTCGATATGCATGTTGGGATACTTTAGTGTAAGTTTGAACCAAGTTCATCCTCTCACTAAAGTGGGGGATAAATGTAAAGTAGAAAAATGTATCCTTGACATTTTCACTCATTTGGGCCTTTCTTATGGATTTTTGCCTAATTTTTCCTAGATTTAATGTTGTAATGTGGCCAACACATTCACATTAGGTCTTGAACATTTGAAAATCAATAAAAACCTAATGATGTCTTACAAAGGTGTTGTGAAGTGTTGTAACCCATTTTCACAATTTTCCAAGACTTTTCTATCATAATTCATCTAAATAACCACTTTTTATGACTAACCAAGCCCTATTTAAAAGTGTTGGAAGGAGTTATAACAAATTCTCACACTTTCCTAGGCTTGTCATCAATAAATTGAACCTTTCTTATGTTAAAATGACCCCTTTATGCACTTATAGGCCCTACCTAAGTGTGTTTTGGAAGACAGTCCTATTAAACAACATTAATCACATTTTAATTCCCTACAATTAGTAAATTTCCCTTGTTTGACCAAGTCGCCACCTTGGACGACTTAGTCCAATTAGGCTTATAAATCAAATTTATGTCATTATTCTAGCAAGATATTGTCTTCTAAACCCTAAGGTCATCTTGTGATGAGGTATTTTTGAGAAATTAGGACACATCGTGTATAAATAAAGGGTTTTTCCCTCATTTTCATCCTCCTACACTCCTAACTCAACAACTCTCATTCTTCTCAAGCAATCTTCAAGCATCAAGCATTCAAGCACTCTAAGCACATCAAGCATCAATCCATTGGAGCTGATTACTTGCATATCTTTTGAATTCTTCATCAAGGGTTTGGTGAGTTGTTTCACTTGCATGTTATTCAATCATCTTTCCCTTTTCATTTCATTTCACTATCTAACCTGGGTTGATTACCAAAATGGGGTTTGACTAAGGCAAACCCCTATTCTATAACCCTAACCCTTTTCCCCCTCTTTGCATGTGTGCTTTTGGTGAAGCTACAATAGTGGTTGACAATTCAGGCGAGGAAGGAAAACTCACAAAAACTGACCCCAAGGCAAAAAAAGTGATTTTAGGGGTTCGCTCAAACCAGGGTTCGAGCGAACCCCTTTGAATCTTGGGTGCTAAAAAAAAACAAAAAACTGCATAGGAAAGGGGTTTGAACGAACCCCTAGAGGTTCGCCCGAACCCCCCTTATCCCTCATCCCCCATCTAAGACACAAAAAAAAAAACCTAGATTTTGGCACTTCAGAGCTTGGGTTGAGGATGAAAATGGAGGAATATTCACAAACCCAACTAGAATCATGTAGTCCTCAGAACGAGCTATCCAACAAATATAATTTTAATATATTTTGGTTTTATTATGTATGTGTTTTTTAGTTTTATTAAACATAGGTTTTTCACCAAAAATCAAGCTCTTTGTTTTGCACATGTGGAAAAATAGCACATTATCAAAACAAAAATTTTAAAAATACGTTCGTGTTGGGTATTGATGTCCTTGATCCATTAAAAAAAAAATTGAATTTCGATACATACAAAAAAAGTTATGTTGTATACAATCCGCCTATGTCTGAATTGCAATTGGTTTGACTTCGAAACTTGATTAAGGAAAAACTATTCAATAAAAAACTATGAGACCAAATGAAAGTGCTAGATATCATAGTTACAAATCTAAATTCGAAAAAATTATAATTTTATCCTTCATACAAAAAAAGTTATGTTGTATACGGTGAGCGTCACTTTTTAAAAATGTTGTTTTTTGAAAAAAACCAATTTTCATGGGAGATCAAAAAAAAAGTGCAATCTGATTCCAAAAATTTTGAAAAAAATATTTTTAGAATCTACAGACAAAATGTGGCGAGACTCTAGTTTGCATCATCTTCAAATTCCTCACGGTTTAGCAGCTATAGGTTCTCGAATGTGAAGATTTAGTTAAAAATAATAATTTCAGTGTCCAGTTTGGCCAAAAATTGTAAACCACTATTGTGGGATCACCCCTTTGCACGTTGTGTATGTATATTTGTTAGAGAGTAAGGTGCTAAAAGGTGTCAACTCTCCATCAACATCATTCAAATTCAACAAACTCTAAAAGGAGCTTGAAGACAACCTATAGGTCAAAATCTGATGATTCAGATCCAGAGTTTTGTCAGAAACAAAAGTACAAGTTGATAGCTATAGATTCCAACCTCGAGATTCTTGAAAGTCACAGGTGGACTAAGTCACCATCATTGGTGAATTAGTCCCACTGCCAGGCCTGAAAAGTGATCTCTATAGTTCTGGACACCCATTTCTTCAAAACCTATTATGAAAAAGTCTCCCTAAAGTAGGACTATGTTGCCTAGCTTGGTGTACATGTCCCAATGGCCTTCAACAATAGATTCTAAAATATTCCATAGCTCCTCTTCATCAAGCTTTAGTTTCCAGGTGCACCCCTTCTACTTCATTAAGTTTTGTTATAGTTTGCTTTCATTTTAGGTCATTTTACATAGTGTTTTCAATACATTTGCATTTCATTAGTTTTCATTCAATAGTTAGTTTCATTTATTAGATTATTGCATTTAGATACATTCGTATCACACACATCACATATTTAACAATTAATCTTGAATGAAACCCGTAGATTTTGGGTGCGAAAGAACTCTCTCCTTTTAGGTGAAAACCCTAGAAGAGCTAGACAACCCCCTTGCCCTAAAAATATACAGTTCACTTAACACCTACGGTTTTGCAATATAAAATGTTACAAAATAGGACTATTACCTATTTTTTGCTACACGTAAAAATAAGTAGAGCTAAATTGTAAATTCAAGTTAAAGTTAAACCAAGTACACAAATTTTCTACAAAGTAACCATTATTGTGCAAAAGATTGATTACAAGTGAGTTTCAATTTTTATTATGAAAATACACTTTAAAGAATATTATACAATTTCATAAGGAATGTTGTATTATTCATATTGTAAAAAGCATGAGGTCCCACACAAGCTATGGGAGTAACTGAGATAACTAGGAGCATATGATAAATATGCGATAAGAGGTAAACTATATAAATGAAGATACATATAAATATGAGAGGATAGGTGATTCATCATTACTTGGAATGATGAATCATAGGTAACGGTTGTGTTGCGTCTTCGTGTATCCAACTCCAATTATTTAAGCTCTAGCTCAAAGGACACCTACAAGATTGTTAGAATGTTCTGTTAGAGCAATGAAGAATCATAAATCTTCTCATATTAACATACCAATAGAAATATAATTCATGTCCTATGATATATTCATTACATGATCAAGTTAACAGACGAATAGATATTTGAGAGCACAAAAGATTCATAAGAGGAAGCATTGAGCTTCATTCTATTTTGCTAACATGTTTCTTCACTGTGCATCTATATGAAAAGTTATGTTCCTGATTTGAAGACATTATAGTTGTGGAGAAATTGTGGCTCCCACAAGGGTTGAGCCCAAAAACTATGAAGGGACAAAGTCTAGACAATCAATCAAGGAGAAATCCCACTTAGTTCCTTGAGAATAGTCACTACATCAAGGCATTCATCAAGTAATATAAAGAGAAAACTCCTATCTTGAAGACAGTAAATTATACAAGTCAACATCAAGTACAAGAGGATAAATAATTATTAACATGTTCTTTTATTCCTTTTCAAAGGATGAAACATATGGGGTAACAATAAGGACAAAGTTAATGAACAAAAAGGGTATAAAAGTATAGAGATTTCATTCAAAATGAGCAGCAAATTCATTAATGGAGGAATAGTTCAAGTTATGCCTTCATTGTCACATCATTTCACAACTCAATGATTGTTTGTTTATATGATGATGTTTCAATCACAATACAAGTAAATGGCAGAAAAAATAGTCAATAATGTTCTATATTTAATGCAAATGGAAGTACAAAACTATTGAGTGATAGTCAAATTTCAACCTCTTGAACATTTATAAAATACAGAAGAAAAAAACACATAGGGCATCATATAAATGTTAAGGTATGTAAATTTCCATGTGCCAAGTTTCAATGTTTTCAAGTAGGTTTGATAGAGTAAGACCAAGGTTGCATGAAGCCTACAGTACATGCATGAGCATGAAAATGTCTTAGCAATAACACATGATCATATAAATATTAGGTCACTCATGATGGAAATTCATTTTTAGTATTCAAGGAGGCTTTGATATGATTATAGCAGCTCTCCTCCACAAGAGAAAAAGAAAAATAAGGTGGATAATATTTTACCTTAAATGCCTTTCACTTTCATGTTCAATGTTGGTAACAACACAAATAATATTTGAGATGGATCAATAGAGCCAAAGTTTTTGAGCAATTTCATAGAAATGACTATACATAAATAACAGTCCTCTCCAAGTTCAAAGCACAATCAAATCATAAAGGGGTCGAATGAAACAAAGAGGTATGTAAATACCCAAAAGCTTGTGAAGTTTTCATTCATGGCAGCCTGTAGGGAAAAAATAAAATAAAAAGAGGAATCTGCAGCCATTAGTTCCTAAAGAGCATTACTGCCTAGGGTTTTTTGAAACCCTTGAAACAATAGAAGTGAAGTATTGAAACCTAAAGAATCACATAGAAGTCATGTTGATAGAAGGAAAATCCCTAGATAACTTCTTAGAAGCTGCGGCCTTCAAGGTTCAATAATTTATTTGCCTCTTTCAAAGATATAAGGAACAAACTTCTTAGATAAAAAAGGGAGAACACAAGAGTTGGGTTTCATGAAACCCTATGAAGCAAAAAAAAAAAAGAACCAAGAAAAACCCTCATGGTGACCATTCTATTGTTGAATACTCAGATGGTTGCGAATTTCTTTTATCAAAAAAATAAATGTACTCTTTTTACCAACATTTACCAATAGAAAGCCAAAAATTTAGTGCAAGGGGTCGAATGATACAAGTTTACCTTTACCGCTTGTTGGAAGAAAATGCATTCAAAAGCCATGTATACAAGCTCAATTTTTCTTCATTTTTCAGCCTCACAGAAAGTGTCTCTAAATCTTAGAGCAAGGTAGATAATGGGAAAGTAAGATAACATCAGAAAATACTACCATGCTCACCATGACCTGAAACCCTAGAAGAATGGTTGCAAAAGACAGATGCTAGATTCATTAAGGTTTGGGATTACCTCTTTACTTGCAAAGGGAAATTCAAAGCCTCCATGGTCAAGCCAACCTCCAAAGCAACCAATGGTGATAGTATCAATAGAGAATAACCAAGACAAAGAAAACTTCAGAAAGCTTATTAGCCCATGGCCAAGAACAGTAAAAAATGCTCGAAATGGAGTTCACTCACAAGAGTTGCACAAAGGAAAATTTACCTTCATTTTCCTATAGAAAATCTCCATCAAAAAGGGTCCATAAGACACAAAAGATTCAGGTTTCAAGCCCAACCTAACCCAACATGGCGACACAACAGTGGACAAGAAAAAATGCATAGGTAAAAATGACAAAGATTAGGGTTCGAGTTTATCTTTACTAGATGCCATAATCTTTTTGTTCGAATATTTTTTTGACCTTTTTTTAAAACAAAATCATTTCTATTTGAAAAACACTCATGGTCTTGACTTAAATTCAATTGACCTAGCCTCAAGGGTGGCTGTGAATTCATGATGTAGTTTGGAAGTTTAAAAGGGATTTTGTTATCATTTTCAATCTTTTGAAAAATCCTTTTAAATGTAGAATATATTACTAATTGCAAGATGATATTGCCTTAATATTTGTTCTAGGAAATTCACTATCAAAGAGAGATGGTTATGATAATATATTACTTCACTTACTCTTCTTTGCATGATAATTGACAAAAATAATAATATGATTAAATATTAAAGGTATAATTACCTTAATATTTAACATGTAATTGGAGAGGGTAGAACAACTACACATTAAATATTAAAATAATCATCGATTGATTATCTTTATTATTTAAATCATACAGTTACCTTTTCCAAAGGCATGCATAAAATGACAAATGAAGCGAACTGAGGATCCAGTCATGCGAAATCGAACAAATGGTGGAGTTTTCTTTGAGTTCTACATCAGTTCGCAATATATTTTGATCATGCACATGGGGAGGTGGAGTTTCGTACCTGTTTTTTCCAGTTTTCATCAGTTATGGCCCTCTTTTCATGTAGTTTTTATCTTTGCACGTGGAGAGGATATTTTCACTTTCAGTGCCACCTCTATGCACATTGGAGCTATTTTCGAGTTTCACTTCAGTTACATACAATATGAGAAAGAGTTTTAAAAATTTTAAGCTTAGTTTACAACATTGGTCGGCCCTCTTTTCACATATTTTCTCCTTTGCTCGTGGGAAATTCTTTCGAGGTATTTTACACTTTCAGTTGACTATTTCTTCCACCTCTGGACACTTTGAAGTTCTCATACCTTTGTATATATTTGAAAAAAGTCTTCTTTTTTCTTTAGTTCTTGTTTTCTACCTTTTCTTGATGCAAAGAAGACTATCTTGTAACTCAACATTTTACATTAATACAATAGTTTTACAGGTTATTTAGATTTGTCATTTTGCAGAGTCTCTCCTTCATAGTACCCAACAAAAACAAAGTTCACCTTCACAATTTATGGTGTTTTGCATTGTTTAAATAATCTGATGCAAGTTTGATGTATTTTATTTATAGAAACCTTGAAATTTATGTCTTGTTTATTCATGCATATACACAATTACAGTTTGTCAGAGGTCATTAATTATGTTTATAAGTTTATTCCTTCTTCTATTTCATGAAAACTCGGTTTTCCTTAGTAGGAAAAGAACAAACATAGCCTTTTAGTGAATTATTTGTGTTCAAAGTGCTCCATTTGGGTTGTTGTGTTAACAAATTTTTTGAGAACATTAGTTGTGAGAAAGGTTTGCATATTAGAAATTATTCAGTGCATCACCTCCTAGAAGTAGCATATAATAAGAATTTCTTTCACTTTCATTGTTTAAATCTTTCTCCCTTTCTTCACACAGTTATTAGATTCTAGGAGATTAAAAGGGAGCCTCCCATAACCTATAGGTCTATCCATATTGTAGGGTACCCAAAACCTAGGACATTCCAATGTTTCATAGGATTGTAGAACTTTAGAAATTTTTGTGTGTCAGGTGCAATCCATTTGATAATAGTTTTTGGCACACAGAGTGGGACTCTAATGTTCACTTCAGAGAAAGAATTCAAAGCTTTCACACTGTTGTTTTTAGTTTTAAAGTAGATTTTTACCTATGAGAGGTTTATATTTGATTGGTGACTCTGTTTACCTGGTTTAAATTACATATTTCAGTAGCACATGAGAAGAATTCAGACTCGAAGAAGTACTGATCCATTTGAATACCTACAACTATAATTGCCCAAGAGAAGAGGCAGGACAACAAGAAGGATATTGAGAAAATCAAAATCAAGATCATGATCAACACCGAGATCTCATTCTACACCGCCCAGTCTTAGGCCTTCAAGTTATATACCTATTTTTCTAGTAGCAAGTTTAGTACTAGTGTTACAAGTACCAACTCCTAGAGCAACTCTCATGGTTAAAGCTCATGCGTTCATACCATTCAATGGGGGTGACCCATTGAATTTAGCCCAACATGTTGACATGTCGATGGCTGCCTTGAAGAGTATGCCCTTTTTCAATGGTGAGGAATAGACTACGCCAATAGAACACATAAGTGATGTAGCTTCACTTTATCCAGTTCATCACATAACTCAAGAGAATGTGGTGTTAAGGCTATTAGTAGCATTATTCAAGGGAAAAGCATTTCAGTGGTTTAGAGGCTTTTCGGTTAATACTGTAGGAACATGAGATGATTTGGGAGACAAGCTAAGCAAATAGTTTTCTGAAAAATCTGATCATCTATCTTTAGTTGATAAAATGATGACTATAAAGAGAGAACCACAAGAAAAAATGATGGATTTTAATTTTTAGTTTCAAAGAACCTAGGACCGCATAACAATAATGATAAGACCTTCACTAGATCACACTTTTTTGTATTATCTTAGAGCATTAAATAGTGACATTGTTATGATGATACAATCTATGGGTGGAGTTATATTACCTACAACATTTGAGATAGCTATTAGAGCTGAAAATAACTTGATTCAGGCTAGTAAAATTGCATCAAGGCCTCCCATGCCCTTTTTCACTAATATTCAACCATCAATGCCTATCCAACTATCGCCTATTGCCACAATACCTATTATTCTAGCCTTAGGTTTCCAAGCAATAGTATAAAATAACGTTGTTCCAACAAATACAGACATGCAAGAGCTTAGAAATACCCAACAACAACTAGTAAATGACCAACAAAATTTTTCCAAGTTATTGCAATTTGTGAGTAACAACTTGGTAAGCCTTAAAAACCAACAAGGCTAGAATTTCAGGCCTTATCAAGAACCCTTTCATCCAAATAGACCGCCTTATTAGGCTGACTATCAAGGACAAAGGAAAAATTTCAATGCTAGGCCCAATCAACGTTATAACTAGAATGTTGCTAGCTCTTCTAAAGAGCTTGTACCTATGCAGAACAAGTTAGCAAAAGATTATGTGTGGTGCTATTTGTGTAATCAACCTCATAATCAGGCTACCTCTATGAATGGGGTGATTAATGAGACACTCATGGTACAAAGAAATTATATTTCTTTAGAGAATACAACAAAAGAAGGCAATGATCAACAAGATGATCAAAAGTAGCAAAATGACCTTGATGTTGCCATGATGAATTGGCAAGGGAATGAGTTATGTGGAGTGAGTCACACACAAGGGAAGAATTAGTCGGCCACCTCCATTGCAGCCAATACAAGGTCAAAAAAGAGGGCTATTGACTTGAGATGGCAAGCTATTTCCAATGAACAACAAGAAAAAAAAGACAAGCAATAGATTGATAAAGGCAAACAACAAGTTGTTCAATAGAAAAATCAGACTTTTATAGCCCAAAAAGAGTAGTCACAACCCTCTTCTTCTCAAAATGTTTAGATTTTATCTAGAGGAAAACCTAAACCTACTAAAGAGCAATTGATACAAGATGAATTTGTTAAAAAATAGTTGAAAAATCAACCACAACAAGCACCGGTATAGAAATAAGTTGTTGTTCCTAAAGTACATCAAAAGGTTAGTGGTACAACTTTCAATATCATTGATTATATGAAAAAGTCCATAGTTAGCATGACCATGTTAGATGCTTTACATCTTCCTGGTCAAAAAGAAAGTCTTCAAGAGGCTTTAGCCAAGATATCAATTTCAGATGAATGTACTAAAGACCAACTAAGAGTTTTTGCAAACAATTCAGAAGGCAAGAAAGAACAACCAGTTCAAGAGGTAAAGCCACCACCCTTTTATGTAACCCTGATTATTGTTAATAACATAGTACATAATTGCATGATAGATTTAGGAGAAAGCAACTCCATTATTCCTTAAAAACTAGTAGATAAGTTAGGACTGATTTGAACCATTATCAAAAGGGGTAGTCCAACTAGATGGTACAACCATTAAGTCTATTGGAGTAATTAAAGGTCTGCCTCTTACATTACATGCATGTTCAAAATTTTCAGTTCCATAGGACATCTATGTCATTGATTTACCTCCTTACTTTGTCATTTTCCTTTCTAGAGATTTTACAAAAAAAATTAGGAGGATATTTGTCATCAGACTGGTCACACATGTTTTTTAGGACTAGGTATGATACTAGAGTAACTGTTAAATCAAAGCCACAGGCTAAATACCATATCAAGCCTTATGTTGCAAATCCTATAAATGAAACCTAGTTTTCCATGATCAAGAGGATCAAACCATGACCCCTGACACCATTGTACCTATTAAAGGCATACTAGACATAAAATTAGATGAGTGGGAAACCGAGAATCATGAGGTTGATCCATTTAGTCACATGGATGAAGTAGGTTTGAGAATTTATATGAGTTAGGAGCCTAATGTAACTGTTCCAAATCTGGTCAAAAGTGAAAAATAACGAAATTAGTAGATTAATCAGCTATGAAAGTTGTATTTTGATGGTTTGAGAAGTAAAGTAGGTGTTGGTGGAGGAGCTATGCTGATTTCACTTGAAGGACAGAGGTACTATTCAACATTTCACTTTGCTTTCAGTTGCTTAAACAATACAACCGAATATGAAGCATTAATTCATGGCCTAGAATGGGCTAGAAAGAAAGGAATCAAGTGTCTATAATTATTTAGTGATTTAGAGCTGATAAAAAATCAGGTAAGAAATTTGAATGTAACTAAATTTTTTTTTACTTAAGTTAGACAAGCACATAACTTTGGATTTAATAGATGAATTTGATGCTTTAAATCTACAATCTATTCCACAAAATCTAAATAACGAAGTAGATAAGTTTGATACGATTGGATCAAAATTTTATATACCAACTAACATACACAATATCGAGGTACAACAATATGTTAAGTTGGTAGTGAGACCATTTTTACTTGATAATAACTTTAGTTGGCAAGTCTTTGACAACGATGCACAAATTATTAGTTTTCTTATGGAAGAAGCAAAATTTTCTGCTGGAAACCAACAAAAGTTTGAACAACAATATGAAAATTAGATTTTGTAGCTAAAGTCTAATAAGTTTCCAAGGTCTTTGGTACCCCTTGAATCAATTTTTAACACTGATGATCGGGTTAGAAAAGACAAATCCAACAACATGGTGAAGCAGGAACACTACGAAGCAATTGAAATATTCAAAGACAAGCTTCTTAAGTTTGGAAACATCTATACAAAAGAGGAACATCAAGCCTTTGTCTTTCTTTGCCAAGAATTCAGTGACATTTTTGCTTGGGAATATATGGAGATCTTAAGGGTTTCAACCCCGAGTTAGCTCAACACACCATTGAGTTGGAACCCAATGCAAAACTAGTAAGACAAAAGAAGAGGCCCCTAAATCTGAATTTGGAACACTTGATGAAAATAAAATTGAATAAGTTGATTGAATATAGGATTATCTTTCCAATTAAGCACACCTCTTGGGTTTCAAATTTGGTGCCTATTAGGAAAAATACTGGAGATATAAGGTTGTGTGTTGATTTTCATGATCTAAATAGAGCTTCACTCAAAGATCACTATCTACTGCATTCAATGGAGTAGATATTGCAGGTTGTTTCAGGTTCAGAAAGGTTCTCATTGCTGGATGGTTATTCAGGATATAACCAAATCTTTGTTAAAGAAAAGGATCAGTACAAAACAACCTTTACCACCAAGAGGGGTACTATGACTTGCAAAAAGATGCCCTTCAAATTGTCTAGTGTAGGAACAACATTTCAAAGAGTGATGGATATGGCCTTCCATGGCCTTATTAATAATTTTTTTCTTGCGTACTTAGATGATATAACTGTGTTTTCAAAGAAAGTTGATGAACACTTTGCTCATCTTAGGCAGATCTTTGAAAGATGCAGAGAGTTTGGGGTGTCATTAAATCCCAAAAAGAGTATTTTTGGAGTTCATGAAGGAAATATTTTGGGTCATATCGTGTCAAAGCATGGAATCACCATTGACCCTGAAATATTAACAACTATTTTAGCTTTACCGTTGCCTACACATAAGAAGGGTTTACAAAGTTTCCTAGGTAGGATTAATTTTGTGAGGAGATTTATTCCTAACATAGCAACACTATTGCAACCACTTATAGCTATGCTTAAGAAGAACATTCCATTCAGTTGGATGAAGGAAGGTAAGAGTATTTTTGAGAAAATTAAAGACACACGTGTAGCAGCCCCTACTCTTATTAACCTGAATTTTGATAAGTATTTCATATTATATGGATTCGGGGGAATTGACACCATATTCGCAATGCTCTGTTAGCAAAATAATAAGATTTTAGAGCAGCCTTTAGCTTTCTTCAGTCAATTTTTTCATGACTATGAAGCTAGATATTCATTCATAGAGAAGCATGTATTGGCTATAATAAGGAGCCTTAAGAAATTTAGGAATATGCTTTCAAACAATAAAATATAGCTAATGGTTGCACATTCAATAGTAGAGGATTTTCTACTCAGTAAATACATTAAAGATAAGAGAGCAAGATGGATCATGAAAGTCATCTAGTATGACATTGAAATTAAGGTTACCAAGCTCATTAGAGGCAAAGGCCTATGTGAACAGCTTGCTGGAAATGAGGAGAACAATAAACCATTTGATCAACAAGTTGAAACAACATTCAATAATGAAGAGCAAGCTACTGTTCTAGATATATCAGCAAATTGGATACAATATTTGGTACATTATTTGCATACAAGTGATTGTCCTGAAGGATTGAAAAAGTCTAAATGAAGGTATTTCAGGCTTCAATCCATTCCTTATGTTGAAATTGATGAAATTTTATATAGAAAAGATTGTGATGGTGTTTTACTCAGATGTGTAGAACCATAACAAATTCAAAAGATTCTGAGTGAATTTCATGATGGGCCCATTGGAGGCCACTTTGCACCTGAAACCATAGCCTTGAAGATAATGAGAGCTAGGTATTACTAGTTTGATTTATTTAAAGATGCCCATGCTTGGGTCAAAAAATGAAACAAGTGTGTAGTGTTTTCTGGAAAATAGAAGCTTGCAACCCTACCTCTTCATTCAATTCAAGTGGAACAACCATTCAACAAGTGGGGGTTGGACTTCATTGGTCCCATAAATCCACCTTCAAGTGCTAGACATAAGTGGATTTTAACAAAAATAGATTACTTCATGAAATGGACTGAAGCAGTTGCATTAAAGGATGCAAATGAAACATTTGTCTTGAATTTTTATCAGGATTTAGTTCTCAAGTTTGGTATGCCAAATTCAACCATTTCTAATAATGCATTAGCATTCATATGTTTGAAATTTTTAGATTGGTTAGTAAAGCATAATATTTATCTGAACACTTCTTCAAAATATTACCCCTTGGGTAATGGACAAGAAGAGTCCACTGATAAGAAATTGATTAAAATCATAAAGAAGACAATCCAGGATAATCAGAGGACCTGACATGAAAAGTTGAAGCTAGCACTTTGGGCTGATAGGGTTATACCTAAGAGAGAAACATGTAATTCACCTTATGTGTTGACATATGGTAAAGAAGCTAAGATTCCTATCTCAGTTGAGCTACCTACCTTGAATATGATCAAAGAACTGGATCTACTTAATAAAGAACCTATGGAAATTAGGCTCACACAGCTAATGGAGGTAGAAGAGATAAGGAAGGAAGCATTAAGAAGCTTGGAAATTCATCAGGCTCAGATGAAAAGGAAATTTGATCGAAAGGTAGTCCCAAGGATATTCAAAGAAGGAGATCTGGTTTTTAAATGGGATGAGCTAAAAATAGGTCTGGTAATCACACAAAATTTGATGCCATGTGGGATGGCCCATATATTATCACAAAATACAAGAAACATAATGCATTTAATCTCTCAAGGTTGGATGGAGAGGTGTTGCCAATCCCTGTCAATGGGATTCACCTCAAGTAGTGTTATTAAGCATTAAAGTGTGTAGATGTATATAGTAGAGTCTAGTTTTAGTTAATTTTTTCTTTCAATAAGTGCCTCATGGCTCATTTCATTTTAGTATTGTTTTCTTTCAATAAGTGCAAAGGTTGCACATGTTTTTTGACTCTGTCATAAACAAAGTCATGATTAGTTTCTTTCAGTTATGTTTGTTGTTGTATGGTTTCAACAGCTGAGTTATAGGTTTTCTAAGTCAACTCCATGCCCAATGGATTATCAAGGCAACTAGTCTAATGGTTTTTAGCAGGAAAGCACTCAACAAAGGTTGCCAAATTGTTACCTATTTTTTGCTACAGCTCAAAATAGGTAGAGCTAAATTGTAAATTCAAGTTAAAGGTACACCAATTACATAGATTTTCTAATAAGTAACCATTATTGTGTGAAAAATTGATTACAAGTGAGTTTCAATTTTTATTATGCAAATACACTTCAAATAATATTATACAATTGCATAAGGAATGTTGTATTATTCATATTGTAAAAAGCACGAGGTCCCACACAAGCCATTGGATTAACTGAAATAACTAGGAGCATATGATAAATATGCACTAAGAGGTAAACTATACAACTGAAGATACAAATAAATATGAGAGGATAGGTGATTCACCATTGCCTAGAATGACGAATCATAGGTCACGGTTGTGTTGTATCTTCATGTATCCAACTCCAATTTTTTTAGCTCCAGCTCCAAGGACACTTACAAGATTGTTAGAATGTGTTGCTAGAGCAATGAAGAATCATAAATCTTCTCATAATTACATACCAAAAAAAATATATTCACGTCCTATGAGATATTCATCACATGATCAAGTTAACAAAAGAAAAAATATTTGAGAGCACAAAAGATTCATAAGAGGAAGCTTTTCGCTTCATTTTGTTTTGCTAACATTTTTGGTCACTATGTAGGTATAGGAAAAGTTATGTTCCTAATTTGAAGAAATTATAGTTGTGGAGAAAATGTGGCTCCCACAAGGGTTGAGCCTAACAACTATGAAGGTACAAAGTCTAGCTAATCAATCAAAGAGAAATCCCACTTAGTTCCTTGAGAACAATCACTACAACAGGGGAGTCATCAAGTAATATAAAGAGAAAAATCCTATCTTGGAGACAGTAAATTGTACAAGTCAACATCAAGTAAAGGAGGATAAATAATCATTATCATGTTTTTCTATTCCTTGTCAAAGGAAGAAACATGTGGAGTAACTAAATGAAAAGATGAACAGTAACATGAAGGTGTAACAATACGATGCTAAAGAGTAGCAATAAGGAAAAAGTTAATGAACAAAAAAAAGGCCATAAAAGTGTAGAGATTTCATTCAAAATGAGTAGAAAATTCAATAATGCAAGAACAGTTCAGGTTATACCTTTATTGTTACATCAATTCACAGCTCAGTGATCATTTGTTTATATTTACAATAAATGTTCAAATGATGATGTTTCAATCACAATACAAGTAAATGGAAAAAAAAGCAGTCAACAATGTTTGGCATTTAATGCAAATGGAAGTACAAAACTATTGCTCATGACAGTCAAATTTCAACCTCTTGAACATTTATAAAATACAGAAGAAAACAACACATAGGGCATCATATAAGTATCCGGGTATGCAAATTTCCATGTGCCAAGTTTCAATGTTTTTAGGTAGGTTTGACAGAGTATGAAAAACGTTGCATGAAGCCTACAGTATAGGCATGAGCATGAAAATGTCTTAGCAATAACACATGATCATATAAATATTAGGTCACTCAGGATGAAAATTCATTTTCAGTATTCAAGAGGCTTTGATATGATTATAGTAGCTCTCCTCCACAAGAGAAAATACAAAATAAGGTGGATAATCTTTTACCTTAAATTCCTTTCACTTTCATGTTCAATGTTGGTAACAAAAAAAATAATCTTTGAGATGCATCAATAGACCCAAAGTTTCTAAGAAATTGCATAGAAATGAGTATACATAAATAAAAGTCCTCTTCAAGTTCAAAGCACAATCATATCATAAAGGGGTCAAATGACACAAAGAGGTATGTAAATACCCAGAAGCTCACAAAGTTTTCATTCATGGCAGCCTATAGGGAAAATAGAAAATAAATGGATGAATCCACAACCATTAGTTCCTAAAGAGCATTACTTCCTAGGGTTTCTTGTAACCCTTGAAACAACAAAAGTGAAGTATTGAAACCTCAGGAATCACTTACAAGCCATGTTGATAGAAGGAAAATACCCAAATAACTTCTTAGAAGTCACGACCTTCAAGGTTCAATAATTTCTTTGCCTCTTTCAAAGACATAAGGAACAACCTTCTTAGATTAAAAAGGGAGAGAACAAAAGTTGGGTTTCATGAAACCCTATGAAGCAAAAAAAAAAAACAAAAAACCCTCATGGCAACCATTCTATTGCAGAATAATCTAAAGGTTGCGAATTTATTTGATCAGAAAAAGAAAATGTACTCCTTTTACCAGGATTTACCAGCAGAAACCTGAAACAATAATGCAAGCGGTCGAATGATACCAGCTTAACTTTACTACTTGCTGGAAGAAAATGCATTCAAAATTATCCATGTATACAAGCTCATTTTTTCTTCATTTTTGGCGTCACAAAAAGTGTCTCCAAATCTTAAAGCAAGGTAGAGAATAGGAAAAGTTGATAACATCAGAAAATATTGCCATGGTCACCATGACCTGAAACCCTAGAAGCACAGTTGTAAAAGATAGATGCCAGATTCATTAAGGTTCAGGCTTACCTCTTTAGTTTCAAAGGGAAATTCAACCCCTCGATGGCTGAGCCAACCTTCATAGCAACCAATGGTGATTGTATCAACAAAAAATAAGCAAGACAAAGAATTTTTTTTGAAAGCTTATAAGCTTGTGGCCAAGAATAGTAAAAAATGCTCCAAATAGAGTTTAGTCACTAGAGTTGCATAGAGGAAAATTTACCTTCATTTTCCTGAAGGAAATCTTCATCAAAAAAGGTCCAAAAGATGTAGAAGATTTAGGTTTTGAGCTCAACCTAACCCAGCATGGCAGTGCAGCAGTGGAGAGGAAAAAATGCATAGGTAAAAATGATAAATATTAGGGTTCGAGTTTATCTTTACTGGATTCCCTAATCTTTTGTTTGATTATTTTTTTGACTTTGTTTTAAAACAAAATCATTTCTAATATTGCTATCAGGATTCAATCGTGTAGTTTTTGGAGTCAAACTCATTGACCCATGATTCATGAGTAGTGGTTCACAATAACCCATCTCTCATGATAATGAATGGTCCACTTAGGACTCATTGCATCTAGGTGATGCTCACAAAGGTGAAGCATTGGTCCATCCTGGGAGACCTCACCCATCCCAGTACTGCTCCAACTCAAGCGTGCTTAATGAATGGTTCATAAGGCACAACACTTGCTGAAGGAACAACACTGGGATGGGTGACCTCCTGGGATGGACCAATGCTTCACCTCTATGAGCATCACCTAGATGCAATGAGTGCTAAGTGGACCATTCATTATCATGAGAGATGGGCTCTTGTGAACCACTACTCATGAATCATGGGTCAATGAGTTTGACTCAAAAAACTACATAGTTGAATCTTGATAGCAGTATCATAATTTGACACGCTGTGGAAGAAACGGGTATGTGTAGGATCATGATGGGCCAAAAATTGGCGATATGTAAGCCATATGATGACTCATGTGGCTGACGACTTCTTTTTTACCCAAAATTGATGAAACGAAAAGGGTTTTTAGAAGAGATTCTCAGCTTTCCAACAATATAAATTATGCTTTACTTTGAATTTAATCAATAATTATTATTCATTTTCTATTAGAATTATGAATAAAGTCCTGATTGATAGGCTGATTGAAAAACATCTATAACTTTCAATCGGTATCACATTTTTTGAATCTGAAACATGCGTCACATTCTATGCTTCACATTCTATAGGATTAAAAAAAAGAATTGAATTTCATGAATTTTTGACCAAGTTAAGGTGGTTAGACAGACGAGCTTTTATATTTTTTAAAAGTTGTAATAAAAAATCATAATTAATTATTTACTTGGAAAAAAATTATAAGAAAATATGCATCACATCGGGACATGAGTCCTCTACTTATATCTAAAATATTATAAAAAAATATTATCATTTCATTGTGGTTAGGGTGGTTAACAGACACCTACTTCTTATTTTTGCCCTTAAATTTAAATACTACTGCATTGAAATTTCAAAGTTTCACGAAATAGATTTAAAAAAAAAAAAAAAGGTCTAGTAGTTTAGAAACTGCATTCAATTTTCTACAGATTCTTTTTTACATTTTTTTGAAATAATATAGATAACTTATTCAAATTTTTACGTCAAGTTGTCTAACTCTGATTTTTTGTCTTTTTATTGCCACTTAAGGCCCTATTTTTTCCATGATGATCCTGCACATACCCAAACCTCCTACTTATCAAAATCATTTCTATTTGAAAAAAACTCATGGTCTTGACTTAAAGTCAATTGACCTAGCCTCAAGGGTGGTTGTGAATTCATGATGAAGTTTGGAAATTTAAAAGGGATTTTGTTACTGTAAGTGTGGAATAAGTAAATAAGTAAACAACTGAAAACACTTCTTAATACGACATTATGTCAATAGATTTAATCAACAATTAAACTATTAAAAACCAGAAATCCATTGAAAGCGTCATATTGCTCTCTATCTACAAAGATTTATTAAATCATTGTGGTTCTTAGATCGGGTAAGCACTGTGACTTAAAAATTACAATCTAGAGAACGAGATGTAGTCAAAATGCAAGAAGCTAATCCTATATGATAATTGATAAATGATATTGATGATATTGTGAACTAAATTGACATGAAACTTAATAAATGAAGCTACAACAGACTAAAACGTAGCTAAATGAGAAACCATGATTATGATTGTTATGATTAATGATATGCTCATTGCTGAATGATAATTGCTCAATTGCTCTAAATAAGCTTGAACCATTCATTTTGCTTTATGAATATGTGGTTAAGCGCGCTTGAGCTGGAGCAGTACTGGGATGGGTGACCTCCCAGGATGGACCAATGTTTCACCTCTATGAGCATCACCTAGATGCAATGAGTGCTAAGTGGACCATTCATTATCATGAGAGATGGGTTCTTGTGAAGCACTACTCATGAATCATGGGTCAATGAGTTTGACTCGAAAAACTACACAGTTGAATCCTGATACCAATATCATAATTTCACACATTGTGGAAGAAACCTCCTACTTATCAAAATCATTTCTATTTGAAAAAAAATCATGGTCTTGACTTAAATTCAATTGACCTAGCCTCAAGGGTGGCTATGAATTCATAATGAAGTTTGGAAATTTAAAAGGGATTTTGTTACTGTAAGTGTGGAATAAGTAAATAAGTAAACAACTAAAAACACTTCTTAATATGACATTATGTCAATAGATTTAATCAACAATTAAGCTATTAAAAACCAGAAATCCATTGAAAGCGTCATATTGCTCTCTATCTGCAAAGATTTATTAAATCATTGTGGCTCTCAGATCAGGTAAGCACTGTGACTATAAAAATGACAATCTAGAGAATGAGATGTCAAAATGCAGGAAGCTAATCCTATATGATAATTGATAAATGATATTGATGATATTGTGAACTAAATTGACATGAAACTTAATAAATGAAGCTACAACAAACTAAAATATAGCTCAATAAGAAACCATGATTATGATTGTTATGATTAATGATATGCTAATTGCTAAATGATAATTGCTCAATTACTCTAATGCTATTTCTGCAGAGTAATATTGCATAAAATTCAGATCCTTTTCCTATAGATAATAGATATATTTATAGATTTCCCAACAACATATTTGTGAAGAAGTAGCCAAGCAAAGGTCTAGATTCAATTTGAAGATTTAAATGGTGAAGGATGAAGGAATTGAGAAGATTACGGGGATTGTTCCTCCCCACAAAAACATTAAGCCAGATGATAGGAAGGATTGATGCAAGAAGATGAAGGAGTTGCCTACAAAATTGTCTTCAATTTGTCTCCGAATTTTCCCGTGAAGGTTTGAGTCAATTAATTTAGACATAAATTAGACATATAATAGCTAATTTGATTTGTGCAACTTTTGAGTGAAAATAGGAGATAGTTGTAGAATGCATTTTAATTGAATATTCTGGATTTATCCAATTTATGCAAGAAGATATTTAATTTAATAAACCAAACTATAGAAGTCTATTTATTAAATAAATGTGGATGAAATTATGATAATTAAATAAAATGAAGTATTATACTTGTTTATTTAATTTAGATGATGATGATGTGAAATATAATTTAATAATGATAATTAAATAAAACAAAAATGTATTAAATTTGTTTATTTAATTAAGAAGAAATAATGTAATTTGAAGAATTAAAGGTGAGCTATGTAAATAAATATTTCTATTTATTTAATAGTAGAAGAATTAAAGGTGATTAATCAAATAAATCATATTTAATTAATTGGATTGTCCAGACCATTTTTAGGTGTATACATTTTTCCCCTCTTTAAAGTGATGTGTTTACGCATTGCTTCAATGAAAATTTTGTTGTTGTTGTTGCTAGTGTTAACAAAAAAATTTCAGTATGCCCCAGATGTTGATTTTGCTGCGATGATGGATATATGCCCCCTCGGGAGATAAATTGATGAATTTTTGTTTTTTCAGAATTTTGCAATATTTTCTAAAAAATTTATGATTTTCTATTGATTTGATGATGAAATAATTTATCTCCCAACAAAAATTTGTAAAAATGCCCCTTTGAAGAAGTTGAATTAATCTCCCAGTAGATAAATTAAATAAATCCCATAAAAATTCACTTAATTACTTTATAAAAAGTGAAAAAGAGGTAATTTTGAATTCATTTGTGCATTTGAGTTTTCAAATTTGTGAGAGAGTGATTTTGAACAATTTGGAGCAAGATGCCTATTGCTTATCACACTCATCATTTCGAGCACATGCATTGACACAACCGCTTGGCCGCGTATGAACCTCTGGTATGTTCCCTTTTACCCCATCATTTTTCTTGTATTTTTTATTTTCATGCTTTTATTTGGTTTTTAAAATTTTAAATTATTTTAGCACATAGATGGACCGACGTAGCACATAGACTAACTATTGTACCACGTCAAGTAGATTAGCACCTTGGTGAATTGTATTAGTGTGCCAGCATGATAGATTAGCACATAGAATAATTTAGCACCTGGAATAGTTTTTGTAGTGCATCCGCCTGATATAATAGTGCATAGGATGATTTAGTGCCTAGGACAATTTTTATAGCACGTAGGCTAGATTAAATGGCGCATCAGATGATTTAGTGCCCTGACCTCATGAAATGGTACGCTGACCAAATGAAGTAGCACATAGACTTCTTTAGCACTTTGACTCTCTATTTTAGTGCATGGAGTAATTTTAATAGGGCATCAAATCTTTTGGTGCATCAAAACATTGTTTTAGCGCATCAATATCAAAATGAATAATTTTATCAATTTTCTCCTTGATGTTGTCAATTTTTGATCATGTCAGCCTTAGGTTTGATATGATTGATGATCTCTATAGAGTAAATGGTGTTTATCATCATGATAGTCAAGGTTTGATGATTGATTGACAATAATTAACCTCATGATAGGTGAGGAATAATTATTTTTGACTGATAAACCTCATGATAGGCGAGGTTGATTGTGTTTAATTGACCTCATGATAGGTGAGGTACAATAATAAATTGATGATGACCTCATGATAGGCGAGGTTGATTGATGGTCACTCACGAGATTTGATCAAAGTCTCACCAGAGCTATTTAGGTTTGATAAGCTGATTGATGGTTGTGAAATTGACATAGATTACTGACTTCAAACATTTCATGTTGATAGGAGGTATTGACAAACCTCTAGGTTCGAGAGAGGTTTCCAAGGACATTTGATTTGATACCATAGCTAGTGCAGCCCGAGACAATGGTGATTGTTCATTATGGTTTGGTTTCTCTCTTAGATATGCCCCAGATTAGGATTAATTGGGGTCTAAACTAATAGCTTTAGTAGAGAGATTTCACATTGAGAATAATACTTTCCACCTTCCTATTGGTGAGATGACCATCACTCCCGAGGACGTATGGGAGATTTTGAGGATTCCAATTTTTAGGTGACCTTGTACTATATGATATTGTTGAGCGGGGTGGGACTAATGCTCTTCACAGATTATTTCAGGATGATAAGATTAGTGGTTACGAGATCCCATGGCGTGAGATGGTGGATTCCTATGCCACTCTACCTTTAGTACTTGTTGGTTTCATTGGAGGATTCCTTTGTCTTGATTGCAGGTCAAAGGGAATTTCTGTTGATTAGGGTCATTGTTTGGAGAGCATGATAGTTAATCAGATGAGATATGCTTGGGGCATGTGCATGCTTGCCCACCTTTATCATGATTTGCATTTAGTTGTCTAGCTCTGGGGTCGTATTTTTTTGGTAGGGGTTACTTTACTACAAGTGTGGGCATGGGAACACATTGCGGTTACACGTCCAATCATGGTGAGATAGTGGCTAGCCATGAGGCCATACGTGCATATTTATACAAGTCGACTTACTCAGCCTAGACAAGGTAAGTTAGAGCACTGGAGATGAGTGTTGGATGATGTTGAGGCCGTCACATGGTGACCTTACCTTGATTGCGAACATTGAGATGATGATGATATTCAATTGCCATATCTCTATCAATCAATCATATTGATTGGTTGGACTCAGTTTGTGTTGGAGATATTTTTATTAAGGAGAGTGCTTAAACAGTATGGAACTATTCAGGGCATGCCCTAGGGCATTGCTCATTATGGTCGTCGATAGATTGATGTGATAGATTAGAGACCTTACCTTTCCTATGATGTCGCAGTTCAAGAGTACCAAGCTTTACAACCTTTATAGTGGGACATTCGTCGAGACATCATCAAGGCACCTGTCACTCCTAATTATGCATATTATCTTGTATTACATCCCTTTCCATGGATTACCATTCCAGATGAGCTAGTTCCATTAACTTTGGAGGAGGAGGATAGTGATGATGAGGAGGAGGATGATGACAATGGTGATGGTGGTAGAGGTGGTGGTGATGAGGATGAGGGTGATGATAGTAGTGAGGAGGGGGATGACAGCGGGGGTGATGATGACAATGGTGGAGACAAGGGTGATGTGGATGTACGTGATCTTATGGTGCCTCATAAGAGGCGATCATTGGTAGCACCGTCTGGGAAGTGTGTGTGTATTGAGGTGCCTTCTCAACATCAAAAAACTCAGATTTCTAATCTACAGGTGCAGTTACAGACTCTATAGGGGCAGCTAGTACAGGCTCATGTTTTATTAGCATAGACCCAGACTCAGATGCATACCCAGGCCCAGACTCAAATGTAGACCCAGGCCTAGACGTAGGCAGAGGCTCTTGCATAGGTACAGGGACAGTTGGCAGCTTCATAGACATAGATTTCCACATTGATAGTTGAGTGGGATAGTGCCAGACAGATTATAGAGCAAGCCTAGACTACCGCTGACAGATTACAGAGGATAGCTGAGGGTAATACTATGGGTGATTACTTGAGAGAGGTTCTCTATGTGGGTCGGGAGGCAGATTTTTATAGAGGTAGATACCATGATGTAGTCCCCTCTGAGTGGAGAGTTAGTTATGCATAGTCACGATTAGGCAAGACTCATACCGGGACTATTAGTGAGGGTGTGACTCAGCCACCACAAAGAGATCTAGGAGGTATCAGTCTATCTAGTGTGGGAGGTATTGGTCCATTTGGTGGGGGAGGTACTGGCCCTGAGATTCCTGCACCATCTATCAATATCAAATCCTAGTTGCCTGATATGATTCATGATGGATTGAGACATAATGTATACTCCATTTTTTCCAATTTTGATGTTGTATCTCTTTATATTTTAGACATCGTTGTATACTTGACATTTATGATTTATGAGATCTATATGATATGTAATGGATTGATTGATCTATATGTGGGTACCATGATTTTATGATGGATGCAATTTAATTTCTATGTTTATATTCTTTTGATTATTTACATGATATGTTATGGATTGATTTAATGATCATTCGATATGCTATGATGATTATTTACATGATGTTTTATCTATGACGTTCAATGTGTTTATATGACTCATGCTGATGTATGGATATATGATGTATGAATTTATGTAAATGGATTGAGATATGTATGATGATGTGTATATCTTACATGGATGTGGATGTAATGGTTTAAATAATTTATGATATGCGATGTAAATGGGATGTGTGCATTTTCATTTTGGTGAAAATACAAATATGTGATGTAATAAATGGATGAAAATGATGTATGAAAAATGATATGTTGAATGAATGTGAGTGTAAATGCAATGATATAGAATTATAAGTGGATTAAATGATATATGATAATGATATGTTGAATGAATGTATGATATGTGATATGAGAAATGATTGATGGATAAATTAAAATGCAATGATATAGATTTATTTTTGAGATTTTCTTATGCAACTTTTATGTGATATGGAAAATATGATATGATGAATGCAAAAATTATTTGACTTAAAAGTATGAATGATGAAATGATAATAAAAATTATTTCTAATGTATGCAAATGAAAATGATGATGCAACTACATGGTCATGATGATGTTTTTTTTTTATAATGTCAAGTGTACTCAATCTATTAATGAAGAAAGTTAATATCATGTTGGAATTTGATTACCCCTCTTTGGAACAAAAATACTCTGCATATGCATAACTAACATAAATTTCATCTAATGTCTACTATGCAAATCTATATGCAAAATTTTCACATTAACAGTCCTCTTATATGCGCTTTTTGTCATCATTAAGCCTTTAGAATGTTGAAAGTGAGTACAAGCATCAATGGTATGAGTTAGACCATGATGAATCGAGTACTTATTTCATGATTTTTTTATATTGCAAGTGAACACAAGCATCTAGGTATAATTAAACTAAGATGACCTAAGAATTTCTTGCATAAATAGACAAGAATTAATCATTATACCATGTAAATTTGGAATGTCATCAGTGATACTTTGTAGAGCACATCCCACAATAATTCACATGATAATTAATTAATTCATAGACAATAGACAATGAAAATATCATTCTCCTTCCTAGCTTCTCTAGTTCAATACATCATCGAGTTGCTCTAAAGAAATGATAACAATAATCAAATTTCAACATGTTAAACATTCAAGCATATTGGGATAAAAAATCTATTAAAAAGAGTATCATCCACCTAAAAGTAGTCTTGATTTGATCTTGATTTCAGCTGTGTTGATTTGGATGGTTGATTTCTTGAAATGTTCATATGTTCGATGTATGTCCAATGTTTGAGTTCTACATTGATCATTGTGTTTATTGTGTTGTCATATTATTGTTTTTCTATTTGTTTAAGCTCAAGCTTATTGCCCCTATTGAGTTCAAGATTTTTCCCCTAAGCTAGGGTGAGACATAACCATGTTGCAATGATATGATACTAAATGGAAATGATAGGGAAATTGAACGACCTTGACATGTCTCAAATAGATGGAAAAGCTAGTTTAAATCACAAGTAGTGCCTATTTCGAGGTTTTTGCTACATGTTTTTATTGCACTTTTTCATATTTTATGATTTTTTTGTATTTTTCTCTTTTTGAATTTTTTTGTATTTTTTTACTTTTTTTACTTTTTTTCTGTATTTTTCTATTACCAAGACGCATGTTTGCTAGGTTTTCATCAAGACAACTATTTTCCTAGGATTCACACCGTGCACTAGGTAATTTAGGTGTAGAAATTTCTAAGATGAATACTATTGATAGGTTCATCAAACAGATCCCCTTCAGATGTTGAAAGTTGATAGGCTCCTGATCCATAGACTGATATGATGACAAAAGGACCTAGTCAGTTAGGTTCAAATTTTCCTTTCTTTTCTCTGTCTTGATGATTTCTAGGGTTTTCCTTTAGAACCAAGTCACCAACCTGAAAGACTCTAGGCTTTACCTTGTGATTGTAGCTTATGGACATTCTCCATTGGTATGCCTAGAAATGATTGGTAGCTTGTTGACGACATTCATCCAACAGTTCCAGTTCTTGAAGCCTAGACACTCTATAATCTTCATCTGAAATAATTCCCTTCAGTGACACACAAAGTGATGGAATCTCTACCTCAATGAGTAGTATGGCCTTCGATCCATATACTAGGGTATATGGTGTAGCTCTTGTAGGCATTCTGATGCTAGTTCTATAGGCCCATAATGTAGGATTGAGCTGAAGAAGCCAATCACATCCAACATCGTTAACCGTTTTCTTTAGTATTTTTAGAATTGTCTTGTTAGAGGCCTCTGCTTGGCCATTTCCCTCAGGGTAGTACGATGTTGAGAAATGATGTTGGATGTGAAGCCTCTCACACAATTCTTGGACATCTTGATTTTTGAATTGTCTTCCATAGTCTATGATAATGGACTGAGGTATACCATGCTGATAGATGAGGTAATTCAATATGAAGGAAGATATCCGCTTACTAGTGATTGTTGTTAACAAAACCACTTCTATCCATTTTGTAAAGTATTTTGTTGTTGTGATTATGAATTTGTGTCAATTGGATGAAGACAGGTTTATCTTTCCTACTAGGTCCAGTCCCCACTGACAAAAGGGCCATGTTGAAGTAAATGGTTGCAATTCTTGTGCTGGTGCATGAATTAGGTTACTATGGATCTGACACTTCTGGCACTTCTTAACAAATTGATAAGATTCTTTCTCCATGTTCAACTAGTAATACCCCAAATAGAGGATTTTCTTTGCCAAAGTTAGCCCACTTGAATGAGTTCCAAAAACACCCTTATGAACCTCGCGTAAGGCTATCTCAGATTTTTTATGTTCTAGACACTGGAGAAGAGTACCGTCTATACCTCAATGGTAAAGTATGTTAGTGATTGAGGTATGTCAGGCAGATTGACAGATGAAGTTGCGTTTCTGATTTCTAGAAAGTTCAGGAGGAAGGATGTTGTCTTTTAGGTAAGCATAGGTCTTTCCATAGATGGAGGATTCAAAAAAATCTACATGGCATATGGTTTGAGATTCAGGATTATCATAATCACGATTGGACACTTGTTCTACCATAAACTCATAATGACCACATTTTTTTGGCAACTGTAAAAGAGAAGCAATTGTCACCATAGCATCTGCAACTTTGTTTTCTACCCTTGGAATATTCAAATTTGATATCCACAAAGTACTTATTGAGATCATCGATCCACTTCTTATATGGCATCAACTAATCATCTTTCATCTGATATTCATCCTTGACTTGGTAAATGATTAATTGTGAATCTCCATACACTTGTAGCTCTGTGACCTTCCATTCAATTGCTACCTTGATGCCAATGATTAGTGCCTCATACTTAGCTACATTATTGGTACATGGAAACATGAGTCTATAAGACCTTGCGATGGTGTGTCCTTGAGGTGTAACAAACAACATTCCCATGCCAGATCCTCTTTGTGTGTATGTCCCATCAAAATAAAGCCTCCATTGTTGTGTTGTCACAGTAAGAATGTCTACATCAGGAAACTCAATTGTCAAAGGATGATCATCAGTTAATGGAGCTTCAACTAATTATTCGACAATTACTTGACCTTTGATGGCTCTCCTTTCGACAAAATAGATATCAAATTCACTTAAAAGAATGACCCACTTGGCCAGTCTACTTGTTACAGCTGCCATGCTGAGTAGATATTTTAACGGGTCAATCTTTGTTATGAGCCCGACTGTGTGAGTCGACATGTAATATTGCAACTTCTGGGTAGCAAATAGCAAGTGCTGCCAAACAAGATTTCTTGATGAAGGTGTAATTTATCTCATATCCATTCAAAGTCCTACTGATGTAGTAAATGGCTTATTCCCTTCCCTCATAATCTTCATGCACCAACAGTGCTCCTAAAGAAATTTTTGTTGTTGCAATGTATATTAGTGAAGGTCTACCTTTTGTAGGTGGCATGAGAATAGGTGGCGACATCAGATATTGCTTTATTTCACTGAAATTCATTTAACACCCTTGATCCCATTTGAACAAGACATTTTTATGCAACAAGTGATTAAATGGATGACTTTTTTCTAACAACTATTGTTAAATCTCCTGATTGATTGTAGTCTACCTTGTAAAGACCTTAGTTGACTGATATTTTTTTGTCACGACATTTCCACTATTTCCTTGACCTTTGCAGGATCCACTTCAATACCCTTCTTTGACACTATGTCTCCCAGGAGCTTTGTTGATGTAACACCAAAGACACATTTCTTAGGATTTAGTCTAACATTGAACTTCTCTAGCCCTGTAAATATTTTTCCCAGGATATCTAGATGTCCTTCTTTGGAAAATGTTTTTTCTAAGATATCATCTACGTAATCCTCCATAAAGTTATGCATCATCTCATGGAAGATTGTAGTCATTGCACATTGATATGTTTCCCCTACATTCTTCAACCCAAAGGACATGACGTTCTAGAAAAAAATTCCTATGGACATGTGAATGCGGTTTTCTCTTGATCATCTCGTGCTATCTTGATTTGGTTGTAGCCAAGAAAACCATCTATTATTGATAACATGGCATGTCTATCTATTAAATCAATAATGATGTCGATGTTAGATAAGGGGAAATCATCCTTGGGACATGCCTTATTTAGATCTCTAAAATTGGTACATATTCTGATACTATTTCTTGGCTTTGATATAGGAACAATTATTTGATATCCACTCAGCATAATTGATAGACCTGATGAATACTACATCTAACAACTTCTTTAGCTCAGCTTTTACCATCAAGACATTATGTGGATTCATCTTCCTTAGTTTTTATTTCATAGGTTTAATTCCAGTAGGTAGAGATAAATGATGTATTAAAATATTTTGATCTAAACCTAGCATATCAAAGTATGACCAAGCAAAGTTAATGCTTCTTTCTTCAAACAACTTGACAAATTAAGAATTTTCTTGTTCAGTCATAGATGCTGCCAGATGCAAAATGTTTTCCTTTTCTGTTGTGCCAATGTTAATAGACTATGTAGGCTCCACCAATACTAATGAACTTTCATGATAATGCTCTAGAAGGGTGTCAAATCTCCCATCTTTTAGTGCCTTTGAGAGGTTTTCACTATCCGATGTGTTCTTTATTTTTACTTTTTTGAGATCTAATGCTGCCATTGAATGGTTTTCACCATTAGATCCATTATTCCTATTTTCAGTTTTGTAACTAGAAGATTTGACATCCTCCCATCTAAATGTGTCATTATGAGATTTATGATTAGAACTTGTGTGAGGTTCATCATAACAAATGAATTTTATGATAGCATCATCATTCACAAAGATAGATACATTAATAGGTTCAGTTAGTTCCCAGTCGATAATTTTAGGATGTATTAAGGGAAAAAGGTCATCAGATTGACTTTGGTCAATGATAGTAAGGGTTCGAATAGCTATGGTGTTAGGGTTGTCATTAGGGATGTCGAGGTCTATGATATTACTTTCCTCCAAATCATCTAGCTCACTCGATGTTTGTCCATGCTCACTTGAGTCATTGATATTTTGTGATTTAAATACAAGTGGTCTAGTCCCCGAGCTTTGTCCCTCCTCACGTGTGGGTGCATACTCTTTTATGACATAAATTTGTATTTCTATGTATTATACATCAGAATAAAGATCCTATTTATACTCATTGGAATCTATTTCAAAATTATCTCTCATTTGTAGGATTCTTTCAACTACTTTCTGAGTCATTTCCTCTTTTGATTCCCCTATATAACCTAGTCCTGTCTTGTCCTTTGATTGAAGTGTAAGAGTTTGAATGGGTTCTACGATGCCTTCCTTTCTCTTTCCAATAGGTCCTTGTCCCTCATACCCCATTTTCTCTAAGATAGCTTTTCCTTTCCCATACTGATCTATCTTTATGCTGATATTTGTTGACGTTGATGCTTCTTCATCTTTGTATAGCTAATTAGGGATGGCCTTATATTTTGATTCATCTTCTAGAGTACCAACTTTCACAAATATTTCATCTAGAACTGTGGTAGGTTGTGATGGTTGTCATTTTATCATTGATGGTTTTCCATATGATCTTGGAGATCACATCAACTATTAAAGACCTAGAGATTGCTCAATAGAATATTGTCCCATGCCTCTGTCAGTTAGCTAGATCTTTTCTTGAAATTGTTGTGATAGAGAATTCAGTGGACCCTTATCATCTGATAAAGTGAAATCAACAACATGTGTATCCTTTGATTGACCTTTTTTTCTCAACCCACTTAGATATAATATTTGGGTGCTTTTCACTGTTTGATGAACTGGAAGTGCTAGATTCTCTATTATGGGGCACAAAGGTGTCTTGAGATGTTTTAAGCATGTTACAATGTTGGGGATTGTTGTAGTCTACTGATACAGTCACTTCTTGGCCATTGACTAAAAATTTTAAACAGTGATGATAAGTTGAAGGAACTGCTTGCATTTCATGAATCCATGGACGTCCCAAGAGTATATTGTATGTTAGCTCTTTTTCTAGCACTTGGCAATATATATTCTTCACCATTGGTCCTACTTGAATAGGCAACATGATCACTCCCTTGGAGGATCTCTCTTCTTTGTCATAGGATTTTATTGTCATTTTCCTTTGGGCATCTATAGCATTATCAGAATAACCTAGTGTACGGATTGATTTTAAAGTGAAAATGTTTAAACCAACTCCACCATCTATTAGAACATGTTTAACACGGTTTTTATGGATCAAGACTTCAATATGAAGTGCAGTATTCTGCAGATGATTAAGTGACACATCATCTTGTTTGGAGAATGATAAACAATGGGGCATGGTCAAATGTACCACCATAGCCTAAAATTGATAGACATCCAGATTGTTGGGTACCATGGTGGCCACAAGAGCTTGTTCCAAAACCTCCTTATGGGATGGTGAGAGTTTAAGGAGTTCTAATATCGATATCTATGCTAGTATTTTCTATAATTGATCGACAATGTTGTATTGAATTGAAGGGGGGGTGATGGTTTTAGATGCAACTCCTTTCAATATTACCTTGGATTTCCCCCTTGTCGTTACATTAACCGGTTGGTAGTCTTGTATTTCCTTGATTTTTAGGACATTTATCTGATTTCAGATGTGTCCATGTTTGGGATTAGATCTAATGGTATAATGCCATTGGTTCCATCATTACCAATTTGATTACCGGTGACAGTATCACTCTCAACTTTAGAAATACAAAATATTGTGCCATCATAAACGTAGTTGACATTTTTACCTTTACCATTTGTAGAAGAAGACTCTCCCTTTTCATAATTTGGTAAAGGATCTTCAAATGTAGTATGCTCATTGTTGGTTTGATGTCCTTCTATGTATAGATTTTTATTATCAATTAGATCTTGGACTAGATATTTTAACTCCATGCAATCATTTGTCTTGTGTCCCTTATTTTTATGGAAGTTACAATAGTCCGCATCATTCCACCAAGGTGGTTTTACTTTTGGATCCCAAAATCTTGCTTCGCGTGTGGTGATAAGTCCATTTGAAATAAGTTCTCTCATTGCTAATTCTAGTGTTTGCCCTAATGGTGTGAATCTATGTTGGCTTGAGGATTTTTTATATGATTGTGGTTTAGCTTCTCCATTGTTCGTATTGTTGTTTTGATTGAAATTTTCTTTGATGTTTTGGTCACTATTTTTATTTATCTTTGCAGTAGTAGTCGTCAAATTAAATACTAGTTTCACATTTTGTATGTCATTTGCAGTATCATTGTTTCTAGTATTTCTATTCTTTTTCCAAAACTTAGCTTTGTCATTGTTGCCATAGTGATTTGAGGAATTTGTATTGTTTGATTTTTCATTGTAATATTTTATCACCCCTCTTTTGACCAAAGATTCTTCAATCTTAAGGCCATTTTCAATTACTTTTTCAAATGTGGGAGGACATTATAGTTCGAGCCTATAGCTCATTTCATTAATTAGGTTGTTAATGAATAGATCCATTTCCTCTTCTTCAAGTATAGAACAAGGGTACCTAGCAAATAACCTTCGCCATCATTTTAGAAATGAAAGGAATGTCTCACCCTTGTTTTGTTTCATGTTGTAAAGGTCCTTTATTGTGACATGATGTTGAATATTAAAGGAATATTGTGAGATTAACTTGTTGACTAGTTCTTCAAAAGTTCAAATCCATGTTTGTAGTTTAGAGAACCATTCCATGCATTGACCTCCTAAGCTCCTTGGAAATAACCTCATTAGATAAGTTTCTTCTTGTGAAAATTCTAAACTCATGGTTCTGAATTCCCTCACATGGTCAATTGGATCTATTTTACCATTGTACTTGTCATATATCATGAATTCACAATGTCTAGGAAATGGTATCATATCCACTCTTGGATCAAAAGGATAAGGAAAAATTTATTGTAATGAATACCTTTTGTTGGTTCCCTTTTGCATATCTTGAAGTTGTTTCATTTGATGTGTTAGGGAAACAACTTGATCCGTGTTTTGCATGTGTTGTGTTTTTGTTTCAATTGTTCTAGGTGTTTCTTTCAACTGGTTGACATCAAAATCTTTTGGAAGTTTTGCACTTGATTCGGCTAACATTAAAAGGTATTTTTCCATATCTTGTTCTAAGACTTATTCCATAAATTTATGGAAGTTTGGATCTTGTTGTGTTGTTTGGATATCCTCTTGGGTTATTTCATTTGTGTCATTTTGGTGAAGTCTACTCCAAGGATTTTCTTTAGCCATGGTGTTTGGTGTTTCAATTTCCTTTTCTTTAAATTTTGTCTTTGTGATCTTGTCAAGATTGGCATACGAGTGTTTGTTATTCTCACTAAACTTTGATCTTTTTGTCTGGATGAGTGTCAAGATATTAACTTTAGTTGAATAGAATGATAAATTCTATTGATATGACCAAGTTAAAAAATGATTATTATGTTATGTTTCTTGATTGTAGGATGTCAAAACCATGATAAAGAAACTTGATGTAATAATCCAGAATCTGTGTCGTAATTTAGACACTTTAAGGTTGGAAGATCTTAGTTTAATTTGGAAAACTTTGACTTGTAGGTCCTATCTTTCTGAGTTTAAGACACTAATTGGACTGAGGAAATATTTTTTTTTGACAACGATCATGGTCTTGATGTATTTTGTCTGGTACTAGTCTTAATTAGCTCTTTTTTTTCTTGTTATGTGGATGCACTACAACAGAGGGTAGACGTGCTAAAAAAACTAGTGTATGCACTATAACAGAGCGTAGACACACTAAAACAACCTGGGGATGTGCTAAGACAGAAGGCAGACACACTAATATACTAGTAAATCTTGATGACTGGTTAGTCGATGCACTATAACAGAGGATAGATGTGCTAGAACGGACCGTAAATGCGCTAATACAGATCATGGATGCACTAATATACTAGTAAATTTTGATGAATAGTTAGCCGATGTGCTATAACAAAGGATATAATTGCTAGAATAGACCATATATATGCTAAGACAGATTGTGGATGCGCTAAACTAGAAATTATCAGAATGTTCACAATTTTGCCTATTTGTTCTGGTTTTTCTCTGCAAGATGTTTAGTCCCAGGGTGTAATTCCTTAACCAGTTAAGGCAAATGGATGGGTATTTGCTTATAAATCTTTGATTTTGTTGATCTATTTGGATTATACCTATGAAAAAAAAATACTTTACACAATAAAGCCAGATTATACACAATTGTTTCAGATTCTATGCTTTAAACATATAGTGAGTGTTCTAGAATCTGGTTCAATTCTTTCATTTTTATAGGTTTTTTTAACACAAAGACAAACAAATCAAGCACTTTTCTAACTCAAATGGGTCACTTAGAATATCAAATCCTAGAGCTTGCAACTATGTTAGCTCACACAACCTTGTCACCCCCTAGAGGGCGCCGGTGTTTTTTCCTTTCTCAAGTCTTAGCCAAAGTCAAATCCTTCACTTTTGGCCAGGGTCTCTAATAGTTATATGGTGAGTGTCTTAGGGGCAGATTCTTCCCTCCCCTTGCATTGTGATATAGGAAGTGTTTGAAAATTGACACAATTGGATTCTACACTACAGTTCATAGATAGGGTATCCATTCAGTGCAGCAATAGATAAACTCCCTCAGGAGACCTCTTAATCTTTAGAACAAAGATTTTGGGGATGGTTATCTTGCACACTTCCATTGAATATGTATTTCCCCAAAATTCACTTTTGATTAGAGTGGGTTGGAAAACTTGGCTTTGGTTGATCCCACTTAGGTTGTTCCCATAGGGTAAGTACTTTTTCCCACTACAACAGGCCTTCTAAAGGATTCAATAAAAGCCTAAATATCAATTCTAGCATTCTGATCACCCAGTAAAGGGGAGGGCATAAGTCTATTGCTTTTGAAACATGAAATACATGGGGTTCAAACTAATTTTTAATTAAGCTAGATGCACTATCTTAACCAAAGGAAAAAAAATGAAATAATTTAAAGCCATGCAAACATCATTAGTAATTTTTGAGTTTTGTCTTTGACCCGTGTATGTTTTCCAAGCTTCTATCTTTGACAAGCGTATTTTGTACCTGAGACAAAAAATAGTGATTAGACCTCAAAAATTTAAAATTCTATTAAAGAAAATTTGATGCACCACAATAGTATTTAAACATGCTATAACAAACTTTAAACACGCTAAAAAGTTCGACGCACTATAGAAAATGATGAATGCGCTAATATAGTAGTTTTATGCACTAAAAGAAAAATCTCGTGATTGGTGACACAAAAAATTTGATGCACTAGAACAATTGATGAACGTGCTAGAGTAGTTTGCTGATGTGTTGGAATAGTTATCAAATGTGCTGGAGAATTTTGCCGATGTGCCGGAATAGTTGTCGCACGCGCTAAAAGAAACACATGAGAAACCTACGAAAACACTTTTCAAAAATAAAAGTTAAGTATGGGGTTTTTGCTCCATAGTGGGTGCCAAAATGTAAGTGTGGAATAAGTAAATAAGTAAAAAACTAAAAACACTTCTTAATATGACATTATTTCAATAGATTTAATCAACAATTAAGGTATTAAAAACCCAAATTCCATTGAAAGCCTCATATTTCTCTCTATCTCCAAAGATTTATTAAATCACTATGGCTCTCAGATCGGGTAAGCACTGTGACTATAAAAATGACAATCTAGAAAATGAGATGTCAAAATGCAAGAAAATAATCCTATATGATAATTGATAAATGATATTGATGATATTGTAAACTAAATTGACATGAAACTTAATAAATGAAGCTACAACAGACTAAAATGTCGCTAAATAAGAAACCATGATTATGATTGTTATGATTAATGATATGCTATTTTCTGAATGATAATTGCTCAATTGCTCTAATGCTATTTCTATAGAGTAAGATTGCATAAACTTCAAATCCTTTTCCTATAGATAATGGTTGTATTTATAGATTTCCCGACAGCATATTTGTGAAGAAGTAGCCGAGCAAAGGTATGGATTCAATATGAATATTTCAATGGTGAAGGATGAAGGAATTGAGAAGATTAGGGGGATTGTTCCTCCCCACAAAAACATTAAGCCAGATGATAGAAAGGATTGGGGCAATAAGATGAAGGAGTTGCCTGCAAATTTGTCTTTAATTTGTCTCTGAATTTTCTTGTGAAGGTTTGAGTCAATTAATTTAGGCATAGATTAAACATATAATATCTAATTTGATTTGTGCAACTTTTGAGTGAAAATAAGAGATAGTTGTAAAATGCATTTTAATTGAATATTTTGGATTTATCCAATTTATGCAAGAAGATATTTAATTTAATAAAATAAACTATAGAAGTCTATTTATTAAATAAATGTGGAAGAAAATATGATAATTAAATAAATGAAGTATTAAACTTCTTTATTTAATTTAGATGATGATGATGTGAAATAGAATTTAATAATGATAATTACATAAAACAAATTATTAAATTTATTTATTTAATTAAGAAGAAATAATGTAATTTGAAGAATTAAAGGTGAGCTCTGTAAATAAATATTTCTATTTATTTAATAGTAGAAGAATTAAAGGTGAATAATCAAATAAATCATATTTAATTAATTGGATTGTCCAAACCATTTTTTAGGTGTATATAGTTACCATTTTCAAACTTTTGAAAAATCCTTGTAAATTTAGAATATATTATTAAGTGTAAGATGATATTGCCTTAATATTTGTTCTAGGAAATTCACTATCAAAGAGATATGACGATGATAATATATTACTTCACTTATTATTCTTTGCATGATAATTGAAAAAATAAATAATATGATTAAATATTAAAGGTATTATTACATTAATATTTAACATGTAATTGGAGAGGGTAGAACAACTACATATTAAATATTAAAATAATCATTGATTGATTATCTTTAATATTTACATCATATAGTTACCTTTTCCAAATTCATGCAAAAAATGATAACTAAAGTGAACTGAGGATCTAGTCATGTGAAATGGAACAAATGGTGGAGTTTTCTTTCAGTTCTACATCAGTTCACAAGATATTTTGATCATGCACATGGGGAGGTGGAGTTTGGTACCAATTTTTCCTAGTTTTTATCAGTTATGGCCCTCTTTTCATGTTGTTTTTATCTTTTCTCATGGAGAGGATATTTTCACTTTCAGTGCCACCTCCATGCACACTAGAGCTATTTTTGAGTTGTACTTTAGTTACATATAGTATGAGAGAGAGTTTTAAACTGTTTAAGCTCAGTTTACAACATTGGTGGGCCCTCTTTTCATAGTTTCTCTTTTGCTCACGGGAGATTCTTTGAAGGTGTTTTACACTTTCAGTTGAATATTTCTTCCACCTATAGAAACTTTGGAGCTCTCATACCTTTGTATATATTGGAAAAAGGTCTTTCTTTTTTCGTTAATTCTTGTTTTCTACATTTTCTTGATGCAAAGAAGACTATCTTGTAACTCAACATTTTACATTAATGCAGTTTATTGCTTTATAGGTTATTTAGTTTTGTCATTTTGTAGAGTCTCTCCTTCATAGTATCCAGCATAAACAAATTTCAACTTCACAATTTTTTGTGTTTTGTATTGTTTAAATAATATGATGCAAGTTTGATGTGTTTTATTTAAAGAAACCTTCAAATTTTTGTCTTGTTTATTCATGCATATACACAATTACAGTTTGTCACAGGTCATTAATTGTGCTTATAAGTTTATTCCTTCTTGTATTTAATGAAAAATCAGTTTTCCTTAGTAGGAAAAGAACAAACATATCCTTTTAGTGAATTATTTATGTGTTCAAAGTGCTCAATTTGGGTTGTGTTAACAAATTTTCTGAGAACATTAGCTGTGAGAAAGGTCTGCATATTAGCATTTTTTTAGTGCATCACCTCCTAGAAGTAGAATATAATACAAATTTCTTTCACTTTCATTGTTTAAATCTTTCTCCCTTTCCTCACACAGTTATTTGATTCTAGGAGATTCGAATGGAGCCATCCCATAACCTGGAGGTCTTTCCATACTATAGGGTACCCACAACCTAGGACATTCCAATGTTTCACAGGAATGTAGAACTTTAGAAGGTTTTACGTATTAGGTGCAATCCAGTTGATAACAAGTACAAATATCTTGAAAATCACACATTCCATTTTCATGTTAAAATTTCACATGATTGAAAGAAAAAATGTTCACAAAATAACTGTAATTTGGAAAACACAACGGTAGTTTTTAGTTATTTGTGTTGGTGTAAATAAGTATTTTACTTATTACACTTTACTTAAGCTTACTTAGGGAATGCATATAATTGTAGTTTGCACTTGTGACACCTAGTTATTTTCATCATGCATCTAGGTTTGTACATGCATAGAGAGATATGAGTTGGACACCTAGGGAAGTGTGTGTTGGAGAAATTCCACTCTTTGTGGTGTGATCTAGTTATCACCTTTTCATCTCCACCTTTCATGGCATGATAATTCCACTTTAGGTGGGTGATCCACCTTTCATGGAATTATATATTATTTCTCTCCACCTACACTACACATGATTGTGCTACTTGTCTAATTCATGGCCCTTCATTTTTTTCTAGCTTACCTTTATAAGCAAGCCTTTTACATACATGTTTTGTGAACTATCTTGATACATATTTAGAATACTATCACCATATTCTCTCATTCTATCTCTCTCTCTTTTGTGCTATCTTTGATCTCTAGATCCTATTGTTGATTTTCATAAGTTCTTACATGGTATCAAAGTAGTTGGAGGTTCTTTGCATATCCATTGTTGGGAGATCTTCGTTTGTGTGAAGGTGGTCAAGAGGAAAATATGAGGAACAACATCATTTTGGTGCATCCTAGACTATATCTGACCTCAAATTTGGATTGAGAACGACATTTCCAATTAGGATAGCCTTTCGTTTCACTCAAATCCGACACCAAGAGCTCTAGATCGAAAAAATCACCTATTGGGTATTTTTTTCAATTTTCTGAATTTCTTTCTATAGTTCTGGAAAAAAAAAAAAATTCATGAAATTTACAATTTCAGAATATTTCTGGCAAAAAATTCATCAGAATATTTTTGAAATTTTCTTATAGAAAAATTAAAAAAAAAATCTCGTGCATTTAATTTTTTAAAAAAAATAAAAATTCTATTTGATTTCTTTTAATCAAAAAATAAAATAAAAATTGTATTTATTTTTTTATTTTAAAAATAAAAAATAGTGTAAAATTTTTGAAATCAAAAATAAATAAATAAACACAAAATAAAATAAATAAAATTAGTACCCTGCGCAGGCAGGGTACTACAGACGTACCTACCTGCGTAGGTATTGTACGTGGCTTGTCGCATGGCGCAGATAGGTGGCCCCGCCACCTGCAACCCTTCCTACAAGTGAAATTCATTTTCAAAGTTTCAACGGTCATTTAAAATTTTTGGCCCTTTTCAAAGATTCTAGCATCCCAAAGATTTTGCCAAATATTCCTCTGGAATATTCCAGTCCGAGATTCTAGTCAGCTTTCGAATATTCTAGCAGTTTGCAGACGATTTTGGTGAATATTCCGTCGTACAAAAAAAGAATTCTGGCAAAAGGGACGATGGTGGATGTGATGGCAAAATGGCTGTCAAATTTAAGATAGTATTCTGCTGACATCAACATTTAAAAAAAAAATTTGCCCCCCTCACCAATGAAGTTTTCAATTTTGTAGTCTGACTTCAAAAGGCCATAACTTGCTCATTTTTTCTCCTTTTTTGGAGCAATATTTTTTAATTTGGGCTAATTTTTCATGTTCTTCATAGTGGTGCAATCGGTTTTTGATTTTGGTGGATAGATTTTCCAAAATGTTCAGTTTTTCATCACTGTTCCTGTCCAATCCCCATTTCTACAACTTTCGGGGCTCCGTACAAGCACATACAAACTCCTTTTTAGGTGCCTCTTTTTTAAAGTGCATGAAATTTTGTTTACTTCTTGAATATTCAATCAGTTTGAAACAATCTTGAGTGGATTTTATACTTTTAGCATATGGTCTTTTTTGGCCTATTTGGCACTTGTATTGCATAGATTTGAATTTAGGTCTTTGCTTCATTGTTGAAGTATGTTATCAGACTATTTGTGGCAAGTTGTAAAATCAGAAATCATAAGTCCACTTAGCCAAGTTGCAAGTGGCATATTGTACACGCACTAAATTATAAAGTGCCAAAATCATCTTTTTGGGGGGTACTTTGATTGAGTGAATTTGGGGGGGTGTCTCTTGTGCGATTGTGCCTATTTTCTCTCTTGTGCTCGTGCATTCCATCATGGGTTCATCTAAATTTCCACTCTTAACTGCACATAAGTATACTACATGGAAAGTACATGCACGAAGTGAACTAATGGAAAAAGGTTTAATTTACTACATTGATGGAACCATAACTGGACCTACAGATCCTGAGACAGATCCAACTGCATATATGGATTGGCTCACTAAAAATTATATGGCATTGGGTAATCTAAGAAAGTTCATTTCAGATGATCTCATTTTGCATGTTGATAAATGTACTACAACCAAGAAAGCTTGGGTTAAGCTTGCTACTTTGTATGGCAAGGTTGATAAGGTTAAGGTATACAAACTTGAAAATGATCTCCTAAGCCTTGATCCTAAGAATTTTGACACTATTCAAGATTATTTTACTAAATAAAATGAGCTAAGAGCACAACTAAAAGATTGTGGAATTGACAAAGAGGATGACCAATTGGTCCTCAACTTGTTGGACAAGCTTCCAGCTGAGTATGCAACCTTTGTTTCAAGTTTTCAGACTCAACAATTGACAATTAGCAACTTCACATCACCATCTTTTGAGGATCTCACAAATCTTTTGATTCTTTAGAAAAATAAGTTGATGAAAATGGGCATTCTCAAGTCTTCAACTTCAAAAGCATTAGCGGTCAATCATGGAAACAAAAAGCAATGGAAAGGGAAAGGCCAAAAACAATCTTCACCAAAGCCACAAGGAGAGAACAAAAAATCCACTCCTCCACAACAAGGCTCATCATCATCTTCTTCAAAGAAGAACAATTCAAGCACAAAGGAGAAACCAACTTGTGTATATTGTAAAAAGATTGGACATGAGGAGCATCGTTGTCATGCCAAGAAAATTGATGAGTTGACCAACATCATCAAGAAAAACAACATCAATTTCCCTAATGCCTATAAAAAGAAGGACTCATCTTATTCCACTTCTACTTCATCTTAGTCTAAGGGAAAATGGAAAGCTTTCATGGCAACAACAGTTTCATCACAATAGTGGATTCTTGATTCAGGGGCTACTCAACATATGTTTTCTTCAAAGGGGCAGCTTTCCTCATTGGATTCCTCTTCAGTGCCTCACATCTTCATTGGTGATAATACACAAGTGGAAGTTGAGGGGAAAGGTGCAATTGAGATGGGTGATGGGAAATTCGAGGATGTGCTATATGTTTCAAACTTGAGCACCAATCTTCTCTCCATCTACCAAATCACACATCATGGAGATGGTAAGAAGGTTGAATTCACTCCCAACACAGTTGTGGTAAAAGAAATTGCAAATAATTCTTTGGTTGCAATGGGTCAAGCTAATCACAATGCAAGGATTTACTCATTCTCCCATTGGGAACCTCATTCTCCTTCTACAACATTGATCACTCACTCAAACTCACAAACTAAGAAATGGCATGAGTGGTTTGGTCATCTCAACTACTGCTATCTACAACAACTTCACACCAAGGACATGGTCAAAGGTCTTCCTCCACTCAGTTTTTCAGAGGGTGTATGTTCGGGATGTTCCATGGGAAAGCATCCCAAAGAGAAGTTTGATAGAGGGAACTCTTGGAGAGCCTTAGATCTTCTTCAGCTTGTTCATAGTGATATAGTGGGCCCATTTCTAGTGCCATTCTTTGGAAAAGCTCATTATGCTGTCACTTTCATTGATGATTTTTCACAATACACTTGGGTCTACTTCCTTTTTCACAAAAGTGAAGTATTTGACAAGTTTCTCAACTTCAAAGCACATGCTGAGAAGAAATCCGAGAAGAAAGTCAAGATCCTTTGTACAAACAATGGCAGAGAGTATGGGAATAATAGACTTGAGGAATTTTGCACACTTGAGGGAATTGACTTACAACATTTTGTCTCCTACACACCACAACAAAATGGTGTGGTAGAAAGGAAAAATAGAACCCTCAAGGAAATGGCAAGCTACATGATACATGCCAGGTCTCTTGGTCCAACTTTTTAGGTAGAAGCAATCAGTTGTGCCACCTACATCCAGAATTAGGTTCCTCATAAAGCTTTGAAGAGTATCACTCTTTTTGAAGCTTGGTTTGCTAGGAAACTTGTTGTGAAACACTTCAGAGTGTTTGGGAGTCTAGCATGGGCTCGTATTCCTCCAAAAAAATGAAAGGCATTGGAGCCATAGAGTAGGCCTTATATCTTTGTGGGTTATGCAGATGGTGGTAAGGCATATAGACTGATGGATCCTGGGACTCATGAGGTTTTCTATGAGAGGAGTGTACATGTTGAGGAAAGCTCACCTAGCCTTGAATCTTCTACTCCTCCTCCTTCCTCCATAGTTGATAGTGATAACAATGATTTAGATGATGATGGCTCTCCTTCATCATTGAATTGCAAGGTTCAACCTTCGTAGGGTCCAATTCTAGTTGAGGAGCCTTGTCCTTCTACCCCTACTATACCTTGTTGGGCTTGTCAGACTCTTGAGGTAGTAGATCCACTTGTTGGGGACTGTTTGGATGCTCGAAGGACTAGGTCACAACATGAGCATGAGCCTCTTCCACATTCTCTCATTGAATCAAATTTAGATCCACAAACCTTTAAGGAAGCCTCTAGGGTTCTTGAATGGAATGGAACTATGGAGGAAGAGTATAGTTCTTTGATGAGGAACAACACTTGGGAATTAGTCCCTCTCCCTAAAGGCAGAAATATGGTTCGATGCAAGTGGATATATCAGACCAAATATGAAGTGGATGGGAGTGTTGATAAGTATAAGGCACGACTTGTTGCAAAGGGTTTCTCACAGGTTGCAAGAAGTGACTACACTGAGACCTTTGCCCTTGTTGCAAAGATGACTTCCATTCGCCTGACACTTTCCATTGTCGCTTCACATGGTTGGGTAGTACATCAGATGGATGTCAAGAGTGATTTTCTACATGGAGATCTTGATGAGGATATCTATATGGAGCAGCCATAGGGTTTCATCCAAGATACTTCATTGGTTTGCAGGTTGTGGAAGTCCCTCTATGGCCTCAAGCATGCCCCTCGGGTTTGGTATGCCAAGATGGATTCCTTCCTTCTCTCCACAGGATTCACCAGGTGTCATTCATATCGGAATGTATACATCTTGAGGCAGGATGATGCACATTTGATACTTGTGCTCTATGTTGATGACTTGATCATTATAGGGAGCACCTCATCCATCATTGGTAGTGTCAAAACTTCTTTACAACACAAATTTTCCATGATTGACTTGGGCCTTCTTCACTACTTTCATGGCATTGAGATTCACCAGTCTTCATCTAGGATTATATTGTCACAACCCAAATATGCTCTTGATCTTCTTTCACGGTTCTGCATGACTGATTGTATTCCTTCTCCGTCTCCCTTTCTTTTAGGAGTCAAGCTTGAGGCTAAGTGCTCCACTCCACTTGCTGATGCCACTTAGTATCATCATCTTATTGGAAGTCTCATCTATTTGAATCATACATGCCCTGAAATCTCTTATGCGGTTGGCATGGTCTCCCACTTTATGCAGGAACCACATGAGATTCACTAGAAATCCACCAAATGCATCTTGCACTACATACAGGGTACTCATCAACATGGGATTCATTATGCAGTAGGTGCACAACTTGACTTAGTAGGCTATACCAACTCAGATTGGGCTAGTGATTATGATGATCGCAAGTCCACCTCCGGCTACAAATTCCATCTTGGGTCAGGACCTGTTTCATGGCAGAGCAAGAAGTAGCATGCCATTGCTCTTTCATTGACAGAGGTTGAGTAGAGGGGGAATTTTAATGCCACCACTGAGGCAATTTGGCTTCAACACATTCTTTTTGAGTTTGGTTTTTCCATTCCATGTCCAACAGTCATTCAGTGCGACAATCAAAGTGCTATTACGATATCTAGGAATCCGGTCTAGCATCAGAGGACCAAGCACATTGAGATTCATATGCACTTCATCAGGGAGCTGATTTAGAATTAGGTCATTGACCTATGCTATTGTCTGATAGCAGAGTAGGTAGCTGAAATCTTCACCAAACCCTTCACTGAGATCAAGTGCCATCAATTGCGAGCTCTCTTGGGGCTGCGTGACGTGATAGGGGGAGTCACTTGACTTCTTCATTCTCTTTCATGGGGGGACTTTTTCCTCATCTTGATGGTTTTTTCCTACTTCATTTATACATTCATTTTTTTTCTTCTCTCTTTTGAAGGGGAGTTTTTTCCATGAGGTTTTCTCCCTTTCCTCGCTTGTGAGAGATTGCATTGCATTTGTACATGGGTACCTAGCATGGCCTAGCTATCAAGTCCCATCTTGCATGGTTTGATTGAGTCTTCATTCCCTAGTTCCACTTAAGGGGGGGTGTTGGTGTAAATAAGTATTTTAGTTATTACACTTTACTTAAGCTTACTTAGGGAATGCATATCATTTTAGTTTGCACTTGTGACACCTAGTTATTTGCATCATGCATCTAGGCTTGTGCATGCATAAAGAGATATGAGTTGGACACCTAGGGAAGTGTGTGTTGGAGAAATTCCACTCTTTGTGGTGTGATCTACTTATCACCTTTTCATATCCACCTTTCGTGGCATGATAATTCCACTTTAGGTGGTTGATCCACCTTTCATGGAATTATCCATTATTTCTCTCCACCTACCCTACACATGATTGTGCAACTTGTCTCATTCACGGCCCTTCATTGTGTCCTAGGTTTCCTTTATAAGAAATCCTTTTACATACATGTTTTTTGAACTATCTTCATACATATTGAGAATACTATCATCATATTCTCTCATTCTCTCTCTCTCTCTCTCTCTCTTGTGCTATCTTTGATCTCTAGATCCTATTGTTGTTTTTCATAAGTTCTTACAATTTGAATCTCCTTGTTTAAATGTAAAGGGTTGTCTCATGGTGGGTTGCTTTCTTTTTAACACCTATGATTTTACAACATGGAATGTTATAAAACAGTATGAATTTCTTGAAAATCACACATTCCATTGTTGTGTTTAAATTTTGTGTGTGAAAAAAAAGTGCACAAAATAATTGTAATTTGGAAAGCACAATGGTGGTTTTTGGTTATTTGAATCTCCTTGCTTAAATGTAAATGGTTGTCTCACGGTGGGTTGCTTGGTTCTTAACACCTATGGTTTTTCAATATGGAATGTTACAAAATAGTACGAATTTCATGAAAATCACACACTCCATTGTTTTGTTTAAATTTTACATTATTGAAAAAAAGTGCACAAAATAAGTGTAATTTGGAAAACACAATGGTGGTTTTTAGTTATTTGATTCTACTTGTTTAAATGTAAAAGTTTGTCTCACATTGGGTTGCTTTCTTCTGAACACTTACAGTTTTGCAACATGGAATGTTACAAAATAGTATGAATGTCGTGAAATTCACACATTCCATTGTTGTGTTTAAATTTCGCATGATTGAAAAAAAGTGCAGAAAATAATTGTAATTTGGAAAATACAATGGTGGTTTTTAGTTATTTGAATTTCCATGTTTAAATGTAAAGGGTTGTCTCAAGGTGGGTTGGTTGCTTCTTAACACCTATGGTTCTATAACATGGAATGTTACAAAATAGTATGAATGTTTCAAAACAGTATGAATGTTACAAAATAGTATAAGTTATCTTTATTTTATCAACTTTTTGTCTTTTATATTGCACTTGTGTGTCAACACAATTAATTAAACTCCTTTTATTTTGCTAATAAAAATTTCATTTAATCTTTTAATTTCTTTTCCAAGTGGTTAATTGTAGTGTTTATGTTGTTTTACTTCAGTTTCAACAGTTCCAACTATTGTTTTTGCATCTCCAAGTTAACCAGTCACACATTTTTTCTTAGCCCCACTGTTGTTACCTATTATCACATCCTTGACATTCCTTTTCATGAGCTTCTACCTTATATTTCATCTTTTATTTGTATCTTTGGATAAGGTGCTGCCTCATTAGCCCATAGGACAACACCATCCATTTTTTTGATAGAGTTTTGAATGTCTTTAATACTTTTGTGTAGCTTTGAAGCCTCTCTTTGATCAACATTGAGAGTGTCTTTCTGATTAGAGAATGTAGATGTTTTCTATTTGATAAGTTATTTACAAAACTTGTCTATGTTTTCACATAGGGCTTTCATGTCTCTAGCCAATTGATTCTCTTTTTTTTCTCTAAGATCTATTTTTTCCTTTTCATTATCATCTATTTCAAATTGTATTTGTTCCATGGAATTGTTAAGCTGAAGAATATTTGACTTCATTTTTTCAACTCCACTTATAGAATCATCTCTCACTTTCTTTTCTTGCATAAATTCATATGAAATACAAAATTTATAAACTTTATCCACTTTTGCATTGGCATTTTCCCATTGCACATACTACATGATGGTCCCTCGTCAAGTTGTCAAGTGCAAGAACAATCTCGTCACTCGATACATTATTTATCTTATTCACTTTGGTCTACTTCTTTTCAAGTATTTTTAGAGCAGATTCATTTTTCATTACATACTTTCTACTACCTATTTCTTGAGTTCTGCATTTCCATATGCCCATTGTAGATACTACACATGCACCTTCCTCAAATTCTCAATAGCACCAAGTCTTCAATCAATATAGTATCTATCTCATTCACTTTGGTTTGCTCCTTTTCAAGTATTTCTACAATAGATTCCTTTTTCATTTCATACATTCTAGTACCTATTGCGTCCAATTTTGCATTGTCATTTTCCCATCGCACATACTTCAAATGCTCCTTCCACAACTTCTCAAGAGCAGGAATAATCTCTTCAGTCAATACATTATATATCTCATACACTTTGATATGCTTCTATTCAAGTGTTTTTTTGGACGTTTCCTTATTCATATCATACATTGTAGTACCCACTACCTCTTGAAGTATTAAGAAGATCTTAGGTTCGTTAACACACTGTGTTTTCCAACATTGAATTATAAATAGACAAAATGAGTGTACAATGAAAATCGTGCAGTACCAATGTAAGAAGAGGCACCTTGAAAAATTACCAAAACTATTACTTATAGCATGAATTGCGTTTGGATTTCCTCATATCATTAAAATATAGGGAGGTAGGAAAACACAGTGGATTGTGAGTTAGTTTGTTGAGCTTGTACAAAGCTAAAGGGTGGGGAATATGGTGAGGAGTTGCAACTAGGGATACATAAAAGTAACCATATTTAGCTGAGGGGTGACCAACCAATTACATTCTTATATATATAGGGTTTTACAACTCTATGTGGGTTGTAGGTTTCTTAACACCTCATGTTTTCCAACCTCCCATTATATAGACAATATGATTGTAATGAAAACTTTTTGTTTTTTACATAATATGAATGTAATTAAAGGAACATCTTCAAAATATATAACTAGTCTCACATAGACTAAAAATTGTGTTCCAAATTTCTCAAATCAATAAACTATAGGCATGTTGGAAAATACTGTTGGTTATATTTTATATATTTGTGCTTGTTGTAAGCTGCAGGGTGGAATTTTTTCTTTTTGTGCTTGATGTTCTTTCTCTAGTCATGTTTAGTTTTATGTTCACAAATGTTTGAATTCACTAGTTCAAATCCAGTTATAGCATCATCTTTCACTTTCTCTGCTCAGATAAATTCATATGCAATACAAAATATCTTGAGTTTATCCACTTCTACATTGCAATTTTCCCATTGCACATACTACACATGCTCCTTCCTCAACTTCTCAAGAGTGGTAAGGATCTCTTTAGTTAGAACAATATCTATCTCATTAAGTTTGGTCTCCTTGTTTTCAAGTGTTTTTAGAGTAGATTCCCTTTCAATTTCATAAATTATAGAGCCTGTTGCCTCTATATTTATATTTTTCTTCACCTTTGCACATAAGTTACACATGCTTCTTTGTCAATTTATCAAGAGCACAAAGAATCTCTTAAGTCAACATAGTATCTATCTCATTCAGTATGGTTTTCAATGCAAGTGATTTTGAAAATTTATTGCAATTATGGTTTATAGTTAAAATTTCTTTTTGAATTCTTCATATGTTTCACAAATAAATGCACAAAAAAATAATGTGTTTTAGGTTACATTCAATTACTCATTTTTTTATCAACAAATGCAAAGAACATTTTTTTTCTTTTGACATTGTTGGAAGAAATATAAATAGTTACATATTATTATTCACATTACACTTATAGGCTACATATAAAGTTGTAGGTTGGACTTCTCATTATGTTGTTCAACTTGCACTTTTTTAGTTCATGAATTGTCATTTACGCTTTTGTTGGTCATGTTAAGTCACCCCAAATGGAAGGCTCAATATCACAACATGCCTACTTAGGTAAAGCACATTTGTACACTCTATATACTATGACATCTTTTTTTTCATGTGAGGTTGCAATTTTACTTGCAATTTTTATGTGTTCTTGGAGGTTCAACTAGACACTATGTTTTCCAACCTACATTTGTTGACATTATGGTTGATAGGAAAATTTACACATGTATTCCTCTCCTGATTCAATCCATTACTGATTCATGATTTTGTCAATAGATGAAAAAAAAACTTTTTATTCTTTTGGCGTTGTCGAAAATAATGGATACACATTTATTTACATACAAGGTTTTCATAACAGGTTTTGGTTTCCCTCTAACCTTTCCTCTCTATTAGAAAATACACATGAACCACAAACAACATATATTACCAAATTAATACATCTATTGTTGCAATTGTAGAAGTAATTATATAGTGTTATGCACATTACACTTATATGCCACATACAAATTTGTAGGTTGAACCACTAATCATGTGGTTCAACCTTCACTTGTTTATTTCATGAGTTGCTAGATGTGCCTTTGTTACACATTTTAAGTCACCCTAAATGGAAGAATGAATATCACAACATGTCTCCTTAGGTAAAAGAGGTATGCACACCCCATATACTTTGAAATATTAGTTACATTTACATGCGGGGTTGCAAATTTACTTGTGATCTTTATGTCCGCTTGGAGGTTTAACTACACCTTGTGTTTTCCAACCTGAATTGGCTTACATCATTGATAGGGCATTTTATACCTTTCTACGGGTATGTGTAGGATCATGATGGGCCAAAAAGTGGCGATATGTAAGTGATATGATGGCCTATGTGGCTGAGGACATTTTTTTACCCAAAATTGATGAAACGAAAAGGGTTTTTAAAGGAGATTCTCAACTTTCCACCAATATAAATTATTCTTTAATTTGAATTTAATAAATAATTATTATTCATTTTCTATTTGAATTACGACTAAAGTCCTAATTGATAGGCTGATTGAAAAAATCTATAGCTTTCAAACGGTATCAATTTTTTTGAATCCAAAACATGCATCACATTCTATGCTTCGCAAACTATAGGATTAAAAAAAAAGAATTGAATTTCATGAAGTTTTGACCATGTTAAGGTGGTCAGACATACAAGTTTTTATAATTTTTAAAATTTGTAATAAAAAACTCATAATTAATTATTTACTTGGAAAAAAATTACAAAAAATTATGCATCACATCAAGACATAAGTCCTCTACTTATATCTAAAATCTTATAAAAAAATACTATAATTTTATTGTGGTTAGGGTGGCAAGACAAGCACCTACTTCTTATATTTTCCTTGAAATTTAAGTACTACTGCATTGAAATTTCAAATTTTCACAAAATAGATTTTTATTTTTTTAAAATAAACCTAGTAGTTTAGAAACTACATTCAATTTGCTACAAATTCTATTTTTACATATTTATGAAATAATATAGATAACTTATTCAAATTTTTACGTCAAGTTTCCTAACTCAGATTTTCTGAATTTTTATCACCACTTAAGGGCCTATTTTTTCCATGATGATCCTGCACATACCCCTACCTTTCCTCATTCTCTCCATTACTAATTCATTATTTTGTCATCTGATGCAACAAACATGTTATCATTTTGGAATTGGTGGAAGCAATGGATGTACTTTCTTTTAAATACAAAGCTATCATTAAAGGTTTTGGTTGCCCTCTAACCCCTCCTCTCCTTTAACACATACAAATAGACCTAAACCAATGTATCTTCCCAAAATAATACATGTGTTGTTGCAATTGTAGAATTAATTACATACTGTTAAGCACGTTACACTCCTATGCCAGATAAAAATTTGCAAGTTGAACCACTCATCATGTGGTTCAACCTTCAATTGTTTATTTAATGAATTGCTCGATGTGATTTTGCTCCGCATGTTAAGTCACACCAAAGAAAGCCTTAATATCACAACATGCCTCCTCAGATAAAAGAGTTTTGTACAACCCATATACTCTAAAATATTAGTTACATTTACATGTGACATTGCGAATTTACTTGCAGTCTTTATGTCCACTTGGAGGTTCATCTACATGCTATGTTTACAAACTTGCATTGGCTTACATCAGGGTTGATAGGATATTTTCCACCTTTTTTCCTTTCCTTATTATCTCCATTATTGATTCATTTGTTTTTCAATAGATGCAACAAACATGTTATCATTTTGGTGTTGCTGGCAACAATGGATGCACTTTTTTTTACATACAAGGTTGTCATTAAAGGTTTTGGTTTTCTTATAACCCTTCCTCTCCTTTAACACATACACATGCACCAAAACCAATGTATCTTCCCAAAATAATACATCTATTGTTGAAATTGTAGAAGTAATTACATACTATTATGCATGTTACACTCCTACACCACATATGAAGTTGCAAGTTGCACCACTCATCGTGTGGTTCAACCTTCACTTGTTTATTTCATGAATTTCTAGATGTGCTTTTGCTCATCTTGCTAAGTCATGCCAAATGGAAGGATGAAGATCACAACATGCCTCCTTAGGTAAAAGGGGTTTGTACACCCCATATACTCTACAATATTAGCTATATTTATGTTAGAGAATGGAATGGCTCTTGAAAAATATATTTAAACTATGACTCTAGGCCTAGATTTAGCACCAATTGAATTCTGCTAACAACTTTGAAAAGATCACAATTGTATTTGTGAATTTTCTTTCAATTTTGTCGAGGTACAACTCCCTCATTAGAAATTCAATGAATTATCATATTCTAACACAAAGGGTATGCTTTTAACTAGAAAGCAGGAAAGGTGATGAACGCTAGTCCATAAATATGGGGCTAGCGCGGATGACATGATCTAAAACCATAAACTATCAATGCAAAGATTGAAAATTTATGATCATCCAGCTCAAGAGAAAAATTAAACTATAATAAATGAATAAATGCAACTTGTCTTTCAAATAAGATACAACTACATCGTACACATAATTCCTAGATTAACATACCAAAATCATTACAGTCTGTAATAAATGCTTATTTCTTCTTGATAACACCCCCGAGTGTAAATTAAAAAAACAAAGGTCCCTTCCATCCTGTACAATTTCAAATTTATAACATAGCTAATGCCACTGGATGGACGCCAAAGCCATTACAAAACCATCAACTTCTTGTCTTCCTAACTTTTCTTTGGGGAATTAGTCAGAATAATTTAAATTTAGTAGAGGAATAAATATTATAAAAGGAAACTGATAATGGTCCCACCAACAGTCACCAAAGGACCAATCATATGTACAACCAAATATCAATGTAACACATAGGGATATCAAGTGGTGGGATGTGTGAGCTACCTGATGAGAAATTATAATTTAGAGTAGTTCAAGCCAACCATAAATGGGAACATCTTATCAAACTTAGGAGAATGCACCCATGTCTAGAAAAAACTCTATAAATTCAACCAACATCAAATTTATTTTGCAATCAATTGCATCCAATATGGCGAGCTCTTAGAGTGATGGTAATTCTGCCAATGACTACATTTTCATTTAGGAGATTGAATGCAATCCATTGTTTAGGCACATCTCAAACCAACTGAAAGAAGTCTTCATAGTGCGAAGTGAAGTGGAGGAGGAAGTGCCTTGTAGCATCCTTGGCAAGGCGTTCTTGAGCTAGGATCATGTGCACAACACAACTATGCTGGAGCGCTTTATTTATATAGTTGTTAGGACTTTTGGCCATCATGACTAGGGCATGAGAGCATTGGAGTGCTTAGTAAATCCCGAGTTTCATCATCATGTCAAGGTGGCAATCAACAGGCTCAGCCACTATTCTCAAAATGGATTGATAGTTGACATCATCTACATTGCATCAACTCTTTAGGATGGGACTTTAGAGGAGGTTGTGGCTCTTCTACGCACAGGAGTGGCAAGAAATGACATGGGACTTCTTGAAAAATTTCTCCAATCACGCGAGAATCAGTTGTTGCCAACTCAAGTCAAATGCTTGCAGGCTATTACTGAGGGCATTCACATCTTAATTTTTTCTCTATGTACTTGAGAAGAAATACCCTTTTTGTCCTTTTGTCCACAGACTAAATTTTTTCTAGGCAAACCAAATGGGTTTTTTTGTAGTGCCCGTGCAATATAGAAATGTTTATGGGTATGTACAAGATCATCATGGAAAAAAAAAAGCCCTTAGGTGGCGATGAAAATTCAGAAAATCAGAGTTAGGAAACTTGACGTAAAGATTTGAATATGTTACCTATATTATTTCAAAAATATGTAAGAATAGAATCTATAGCAAATTGAATATAGTTTCTAAACTACTAGGTTTATTTTTTTAAAATATATCTATTTGGTGAAAATTTGAAATTTCAATGCAGTAGTACTTAAATTTTAGGGAAAAAATAAGAAGTAGGTGTCTGTCTGATCACCCTAACCACAATAAAATGATAATATTTTTTTATAATATTTTAGATATAAGTAGAGGACTCATGTCCCGATGTGATACATATTTTTTTGTAATTTTTTTCCAAGTAAATAATTAATTATGATTTTTTTATTACAACTTTAAAAAAATATAAAATCTCGAATGTCTGACCACCTTAACTTGATCAAAACTTCATGAAATTCAATTTTTTTTGTTAATCCTATAGTATGCGAAGCACATAATGTGACGCATGTTTTGAATTGAAAAAATGTGATACTGTTTGAAAGCTATAGATTTTTTTCAATCAACCTATCAATTAAGACTTTAGTCATAATTCAAATAGAAAATGAATAATAATAATTTATTAAATTCAAAGTAAATCATAATTTATATTGGTGGAAAGCTGAGAATCTCCTTTAAAAACTCTTTTCATTTCATCAATTTTGGGTTAAAAAAGGTTGTCAGCCACATGGTCCATCATATCACTTACATATCGCCACTTTTTGGCCCATCATGATCCTGCACATACCCTTATATATAAATAAAATATCTCTTTTGATATCATTGTGTCTTTGCATGCATGGATTCATTGGTTTCTTTTTCATATCATGTTTGAAAATGTTGGTTTCTTTTCTGTACAATGCACAAGTTGAATAAATAGGCTTACTTTTATTGCATTAATCACTGTAAATCCTCCTAAGTGGCAAAATGGGTGGTTTGCACAACTTGATAAAACCCTACCTAGGTTTGAGATAGCCTAAAGAATATTTCCTGAGGTATGAATTGTGGGTGAAGTTTCTATGGTTTGGATACATGACGACTTCATCAATTGGATTATTGATATTCACACACCCACCCCCGAAGAAGGACAAGTTAAAAAATGGTAAGAAAACATCACCTAGGTTAAAGACACAAACACGAGCGGTAGAATGAGAGTTTTGACGAACAAACAAAAACCTCACCCAAGTTCAAGGAAAAAAAAAGGTCATTTGAACATAACTTTAAGTATCAGACTTAGGCAGAAAGAAAAGATAGTTACCAAAAGATAAGTAGGGGTCCCTTTTACAAGTAACAATTTACACATACAACTTTGTGAATTTACTTGCAATCTTTATGTCAATTGGAGCTTCAACTACATATTGTGTTTTCCAACCTGCATTGGCTTACATCATGGTTGATAGGAAATTTTACACCTTTCTACTTTTTCTCATTCTCTCCATTACTGATTCATTTTTTTTTAATAGATGCATCAAACTTGTTATCATTTTGGCATTGCTGGCAACAATGGGTGCACTCCTTTTTACACACAAGGTTTTCATCAAAGGTTTTGGTTAGCCTCTAACACTTCCTCTCCTTTAACACATACACACACACACCAAAACTAACCTATCTACCCAAAATAATACATACGTTGTTGCAATTGTAGAAGTAATTACATATTGTTATGCACGCTATACTGTTACACCACATACAAAGTTGCAGGTTGAACCACTCATCATGTAGTTCAACCTTCACTTGTTTATTTCATGAATTGCTAGATGTGGTTTTTCTCCTCATGTTAAGTAACACTAAACAAAAGGCTAAACATTGCAACATGCCTCCTTAGGTAAAAGAGGTTTATACACCCCATATACTCTAAAATTTTAGTTATATTTACATGTGGGGTTGTGAATTTACTTGCGGTATTTATGTTAGCTTTGAGGTTCAACTACATGTGTTTTCTAACATGCATTGGATTGCATCATGGTTGATAGAACATTTTACACTTTTCTCGCTTTCCTCATTCTCTCCATTACTGATTCATTTCTTTTTCAATAGATGCAACAAACATGTTATCATTTTGGTGTTGCTGGCAACAATTGATGCACTTTTTTTTACATACAAGTTTGTCATCAAATTTTTTGGTTGTCCTCTAGCCCTTCCTCTCCTTTAACACATACACACACACCATAACCAATGTAGCTTCCCAAAATAATACATATGTTGCAATTGTAGAAGTAATTACATATTGTTATGCACATTACAATCCTACACCACATACAAAGTTGCAAGTTGAACCACTCATTGTGTGGTTCAACCTTCACTTGTTTATTACATGAATCACTAGATTTTCCTTTGATCCTCATGTTAAGTCACACCAAATTGAAGGATGAATATCACAACATGCCTCCTCAGGTAAAAGAGGTTTGTACATCACATGTACTCCAAAATTTTAGTTATATTTACATGCAGGGTTGTGAATTTACTTGTGATCTTTATGTCCACTTGGAGGTTCATCTACACACTATATTTTCCAACCCACATTGACTTACATCATGGTCGATAGGAAATTTTACACCTTTCTTCCTTTCCTCATTCTCTCCATTATTGATTTTTTTTTTCAACAGATGCAACAAACATGCTATCATTTTGGCATTGTTGGTAGAAATGGATGCACTTTATTTTACATAAAAGGACTTCATCAAAGGTTTTGGTTGTCATTTTGTGTTTTCATTGTCTATCTCCACGTGTACATTGAGATAGACAACCCAATTTCCAACCCGCATTTGTGTTATATTTTATGCATAGATTCATTCAATCTATCACCTTTAATTTTCCTCAGTTGAAGTCGGAAATCTCCTATTGGTTTCACGTTGGTGGCAACAATGCAAGCACATTTTATTTATGTTCAATGAATAATTTTTTTCTTTTTCTTTAAATAACTCACTCTAATTTAAAATGTTTATCTAATTTCATCCTTTCCTAGAATGGGAAAAGGTTTGAAATGAAAGAAGGAAGATGATTTGGAGGTGCAAGATGTACGAGATGGAGGCTCTCATTTTTCCTCTTCTAATTTGAATTGGAATCCTATTTGCATCAAGAAGGATAGGGTCCTTGACCTTGCCGCAACAATTCCTCATATGAGACGTGATGATTTCATTTGCGGTGAAATTCCCGTTGAATTTTTTTAAACTAAATTTTTTCACAAGAAAAAAAGATAGTCTACCAAATCACACATCTCGTAGATGAAAAAAATTATGGAAAAACAATTTGGTATCATAGGTTTGTATCTTTCAACATTCATTTGTATGGTCCAATTATATTTTACTCTCTCTTGCTTCAAGATGATGAGATGATGCCTTATTCACAACTACTAGTGTTAATATGATCCTACAGACCTTAGAGACCAACCTCCACCAGACAAGAAAAAAAAGATGTTTATACAAATGTGAGGTTGTCAATGCCACTTCATTGTAAAGATTATGCATGGTAGACTTGATGTTTCCTATCTTCTCTACAAAGAAATGTTTCATGTCGATAAAAAGGTGAATTTTATGATGGCATTGGCGATACAAGTGGAGATAGGCATTCTATGTTTTCCGCTAATCTATCCACAAAATGAAAAAGATATATTGAAAGCCTTTTTTCTCATGGACATGAGTGTCAATGCAATAATGGATAGACACATCAACGATCCTATCTTTTATGCCATGATGATAAAGGGAGATCAATTCCTTAAAAGAAAGGATGTAATGAATGCTTAGCGAAAGGTGTGTTCTATTCACACATAGAAACACGAATTCAATTTGACAAGTATTATAATGTGGAACGGAGAGGACTTTGATAACTTCTTCTACTTTCAATGGTCCCATGGGAATGATACACCTTTTTTTTATCATGGTTTAGACTCCATGGATGTTGGATAGGATGGTTCACCACTCACACAATTCATTCATCTCGATGGATTCCATGTTTTCCACTAAAAAACATGGGGTGATGCCTTACATTGACAAATATTTCTTCATCTTTTCATTGATCTTACTATCTATAAACCTTACAATGCTCATGCTAACTTGTTATGTCTATAGTTTCCAATGTATACTTTGCTCGTTTTCGACGAGCAACAAAGTGGTGTGCCTATTCCATGGATAGTATCCTCATGAAACAAGATTGAGGACATCTCTATGTGCTATGTGAATTGCATTGCCATGGAAGAAGAGCCAGACTCGACTAGAGAACCAATGCATTTTTTACCAATGATGTGATTGTAGAAATGTAATCCATATAGTATGTGCATCTCTTTGTTCATTTGTGTACCTTTATCATTTGCTATTTATTTTCAATGCCACATTTTCATGTAGATGAGCAGTAAAAAATAATTTTTGTATTATCTATTAGGGTTGTCTTTTGATGCCATGTGCTTCTATGCATTTGGCATGTTAAAAGGGCTTGGCTGAATAATATATATAAGTACACAACCAAGCAAAGGGAAATGGAAATCTTTCATAGACTTGGCACAATCATGATGGCAATCGGTGATAGAAAAGACATCACTCAACTATTGAACTCTTTCTTCATGGAGTTCAATGAGCAACCCCAATTTTTAGAGTACTTCAAGAAGACCTAGTGTGAAGGAGAAGGTCGAATTAGTGAGTTGAAATTTTTTTCACCTTGTTGGATTCGCACCATTCAAATTATTTGACATCATGTCTAATACATTGTGGGTTACTTGGCTATTGGCTTTTTTTTCATAGCCATGTGGGAAACAAATTGTAGACTATTCCCACATGCCAACCTAGATACAAATGTAGCCATTGAGTCATACCATTGCACACTCAAAGCTCGATACTTGTGTGATCATTCTAAAAAATGCACTAGGAAAATGGACTATTTGTATTACACACTTGTGTATAAAATAGAACCATTCTATAGGAAAAAGAAAAAGATGCAACATTATATTTTTTTTACGAAGTATAGGTTTTAAAATATGCAATCTAGTTTGGAGCGAGCTAAGGAAATTCTGGATGATCATTTTGTTTCAAATGAAACACATCCTAGATGGTACTGAGTGAAAATTCAAAGTAGGTCAGACCACTACCTTGTTCAAAAATTTGGAAAGCACCTTTTTGTTTCTGAGTGCCCTTGGAGTTTGCAAGGGAACACTTGCAAACATGTCCTTAAGGTTTCTAACTTGATTAAAAGATAATCTATCATTGAAGGGGGGTCCACGATAAGTGAATTTCAATTTGAAGTGTGTTACTTTATGGGAGACAATTATGTTTTGCATTTTCTACTGCCTAATACAAGTTTCTTCTATGTGGTCATTTAGATAAGGGAGGTCAACCAATTGATAGAGGGACACATTTGAACGAGACATTGTCATAGGGGGGCATCAAAGAAAATAATCCTAATCTTCTCACCCTACACAAGTTCCTTCTGTTACTCATGTATATGATGAACATTTGCAGAAAATGTGTATTTAGAATGACACAAATGGAATCTTGAAGAAAGTGATACATACACCACCATGGTGCTTAGAACAAGTACAATCATATGCACAATGCATCAAGAGATTTATATAGGACCTAAAACAATCAAATGCATTTCCATTTGAATTCATTCTCAATCATAATGGAGCTGCAACTAGCACCATTCACATGTGTGCATGGTTTAGTGCAAGTAGGGATCATCCACGATGTGAAACCTATCATACAAAGCATGTTGCACAATAGTCAGATCATCAAACTCCTTAATGTGACTCCTTTCACTTCTCGATGAATAATAGCTTCAATGTGAATGTCAATATGCAATGTGAGACTTTAGGTGCAATTGCTATGGCTGGGGTAGAGGATACAACATCTAATTTGGGTGACTATGAGAAAACACATTTCAATTTCTATATTGTAATAGGAAATGGTATTGTAGATTTCTTTTTCCAGTATGTTCTACCACATCATAAAATTTCTTATTTATTTTTTGGTCTTTTTGCTTGGTTCAACATTTCAATTTGGGGAAAGGAGTCCTCGCCGACAACTGTCTTTTGTGAGTGTAAACCAAATGGAAGGTATGGTTCCAATTTAATAACTCTGCATAGGTAAGTCCAATTTTTTGGGATGAAATTATGCAATACCATGCTTCCTTATAAAATTTTGGCTATGGTGATAAGCTAATGTCGGCCAATGTGCATTCACTCTACTGCTTCTTCAAGAGTTACCAGTGATTGCACAAGCATACTTTAGTGAACCTAGGTCTGTAGGTAAGCATGTCATCTTTTCTAAAATTCATTCATAGAAGTTATCTACAATTTTGACAATGAACATAAATGTCTCCACCCAACTCATTCTATTTTTGTTCACTTTTTTTTTCAAGTGCTTGTACAATAGATTCCTTTTTTATTTCATGCATTCTAGTACCTACTACTCTAGTTGTCCATTTCCATTTTACCATTGCACATACGACACATGGTCCTTCCTCAACCCATGAAGAGAAAGAATAATTTGTTCAATCAAAACTTTATCTATCTCTAAAGTTCACATTTCTCACTTCTTTTCAAGTGTTTTCATAGCAATTCCCTTCTTCATTTTAGGCATTCTAGTACATACTACAACACTTGTGTTTTTCTATATGTCCATCGTGTAAAAAAATGCGCACATTATTTGCAATGTTGGAAAATACACTATCCCATGTTAGTTATTTTGTTCTGAAATGTTTTTGTATCGTTGTGACCAAGAATGTTATGAAGTCCACTTTCAAAAATTTTTGGTACATTCAAAATTCCATTTAACTTTCTTCATCTGATTGGAACAAATAAAATGCTCACATTTTTTTCTATTGGAAAAAACACAGTCCAAATGTCAGTAAGTTCATTATGATAAGTTTTGTTTTGTTATGACCAAGACTATAATCAAGTCCACTTTCCATTTTTTTAGAAACTATTTGATATAGAAAAAAATGGCATTTCACATTCTCAATCTGATTGGAACAAATAAAATGGTCATAGTGTTTGCACTGCTGGAAAACACACTGTCCCATGTCAATTTGTTCCTTATGAAAAGTTTTGTTTCATTACAACCAATAACATAATGAAGACCACTTTCAATGTTTTGAATAGCTCTTTGCTACAATTAAAATGACATTTCACATTTTTCATCTGATTGGAACAAATAAAGTGGTCACATTGTTTGCACTATTGGAAAACACACTATCCCACGATAGTTCATTATGAAAATTTGTGTTTCACTTTGAATTTTTGGAATAACTATTTCCTATAGTCCAAATGTCCTTTCACTTTCTTCATTTAATTGCAACAAATAAAATGCTCACATTATTTCCCATGTTCGAAAACACACTATCCCCTGTTAGCTATTTCGTCATGAAATTTTTTATGTTTCATACAATCAAAGAATGTAATGAAGTCAACATTCGGAATGTCTTTCTAATTAGAGAATGAGTTGTTTCTTCATTACATAAAGTTCTTCCCAGAATTTTTTCACATATGCATTCTTCAATATTGTAGCTTTCCAGCTGCTTTTTGGTCAACATTGAGAATGTCTTTCTAATTTAAAGATAATGTAGTTGTATCTTCTAAAAAAATGGTTTTGTCTTTCATTTCAGGCATTTTAGTTCTTGTTGCTCTAGTTGTGCATTGTCATTTTTGCATTGGACAAACTACACATGTTGATTCCTTAAGTTTTGAAGAATAGGTAGAATCTCTTCAGTCAAAAACATTATCTATATCTTCCACTTTGCTCACTTCTTTTCTAGTGTTTTCATTGTAGATCCCCTTTTCACTTTAGGATTTGTAGTGCATGATGTTGCAATCCTACATTTTCATTTGTCCATTGCACAAAAAAATTCTCACATTAATTTCCCTATTGGAAAACACACTGTCCCATATTGTCACTTTCTCTGCACATATTGCACATGCACAACATTTCAATCTTGTTATTTATCTTTTGCAGTTGCTTTTTGGTTAGCATTGAGAGTGTATTTCTAATTATAGAATGTAATTGTATCTTTTGAATAAGTTGTTTTATCTTTAATTTCAAGCATTTTAGTTCTAGTTTTTCCAATCGTGCATTGCCATTTTCCCATTGGACATACTGCACATGCTACTTCCTTAAGTTCCAAAGAATAGGTAGAATCTCTTCAATCAAAACATTATCTATATCTTCCACTTTGCTTGCTTCTTTTCTAGTGTTTTCATTGTAGATCCCTTTTTCATTTCAAAATTTGTAGTACATGCTCCTGCACTCCTACATTACCATTTGTCCATTGCACAAAAAAAATGGTCACATTATTTGCATTGTTGGAAAACACACTATCCCATATTGTCACTTTATTTGCACATATTGTACATGCATGACATTTCAATACTATTATGTAGCTTTGCATGTGCTTTTTGGTCAGCATTGAGAGTTTCTTTCTAATTAGAGAATGTAGTTGTACCTTTTGAAAAAGTTATTGTCTTTCATTTCAGACATTTTAATACATATCGCTCCATTTGTATAGAAGATGTCACACAGTTCACAAGCATGGGTGTCTAGTTGGTTGACCAACTACCACCCATATCTTCCATGTAATATTCTTGCTCGAATAAAGGAATTGAGTCTCCTATATAGGTTGTGGGAAAATATGTTAAGGAGAATTGATAAAAAGGGCCAAATGACACTCATGTCAACTATCATAATTATGCTCATTTTTTTAATTGTGTCTTTGGTGGATGGGAAAAAATGGGCATGAAAATTCAACATTACAATCTAGAAATAGAGATTGTAAATTTATGTGATTGGTCAATGTCTCTTTATCATTAAATTTGAGACCTTTTCCTAGTTGGATGCATCTAGAAGGTATGCATTCAACCAACAGTAATCTTATGCAAGCACAATCTTCCAAATGAGTTGAGCATGAGGTTTATGAGATTCCTTAAGAGAAAATCTCTAACTAGTAATCAAATGGGTCTTGTGGAGGAATGGTTGTTGGTCGTGTTCAAATTCAACCACATTGTCAGGTTCAAGATCCACTATGTCAGACCATCATTCAGGTTAATACATGCATATTACGGGGTGCCTACATTGTATGTTGTCAATTCTACCTTGATAATTAGAGTGCACCAAATCCTTTTGGGTGTTGAGAATACATAAATTATACCTGTTCATAAATGGTTGATGTAGTTTTCAATGTTAGCACTATTACATGTGGCTTGTAATTTTCTTCAGAATCTATAATATTAACTCAAATTTTTTTTACATTTGACTGTGTGATGCAAATTATTTATCTTAGATCAAATTAGAAAACATTTCAAAATATCGTTTATTATCCCTTAGTATGTATTACAACATTTCTTCCAATTCCTTAGATGTTTGGATGGATAGGTATTACAACATTACTCAATATAATACCGATCACCTAAACTTTATATATAGAAATGGAAGTCATAGTTTTAAATCTTGTGTAAGAGTTCTATAATTATATAACTTCCATGCATGCAAATTTTACCTTCAACTAATTTTTTTGGTTTAAGAGGATTTGTGAAAGTTTTCTTGAGTCTATTATTACTTACATGGTTTACACCATCAGTGCTATCATTGAACAAGAACTGAGAAGTGAGTCACAACCCCATGTGTTTTCCATCCTGCAACCTTTTTTGTGCACTTTTCTGTTCAAAACGTATTACAATATTAAAATGGAATGTTTGTTGCAGGTAAGCGCTGTTATAAAATATGAAGATGAATTTCAATATTATTATAAAATATGAAGGTCAAGTTGAATATTTCTGCACTTTACTATTGTTATAAAATATGAAGGTACAATTGAGTATTTTTGTAATATTGTTATACAATATGAATACCGAAACATTGTTGTTATAGTCTATCTAATAGAAAGTGTTGTCATTGAACAAGAATTGAGAAGTGAGTCAAAACCCAGTGCGTTTTCCATCCTATAATGTTTTTGTGCATCTTGTGTTCCAAATGTATTACGATATTGAAATGGAATGTTTGTTGCAAGTAAGGGTTGTTATAAAATATGAAGGTGAACTTCAATACATTGTGCTATTACAATTTTCATAACAGAAAGTTCTGTCATTGAACAAGAATTAAAAAGTGACTCACAACCCTGTGTGTTTTCCATCCTACAAATTTTTTGTGCATATTGTGTTTCAAATGTATTACGATATTGAAATGAAATTTTTTGTGCATATTGTGTTTCAAATGTATTACGATATTGAAATGAAATTTTTTATGCAAGTAAAATTTGTTAGAAAATATGAAGGTGAACTTCAATATATTGTGTTGTTACAGTCTGCATAATAGAAAGTGCTATCATTGAAAAATAATTGAGAAGTGAGTCGCAGCCCTATGTTTTCTCCATCCTACGAATTTTTTGTGCATCTTCTATTCCAAACCTATTACGACATTGAAATGGAATGTTTGTTGCAAGTAAGGGTTGTTATAAAGTATGAAGGTAAACTTCAATAAATTGTGTTGTTACAGTCTTCATAAAAAAAAGTGTTTTCATTGAAGAAGAATTGAGAAGTGAGTCACAACCTTATGCATTTTTCATCCTGCAACTTTTTTCTGCATCTTCTATTCCAAATGTACTACAATATTGAAATGCAATGTTTGCTACAAGTAAGAGTTATTATAAAAAATGAAAGTAAACATCAATACATTGTGTTGTCACAATATACATAATAGAAAGTGCTATCATTAAACAAGAATTAAAAGGTGAGTCACAACCCTGTGTGTTTTCCATCTTGCAATTTTTTTGTTCATCTTGTGTTCCAGACATATAATGACATTGAAATGGAATGTTTGTTGCAAGTAAGGGTTGTTATAAAAATGAAGGTGAACTTCAATACATCATGTTGTCACAGTCTGCATAACATAAAGTGTTTTCATTGAACAAGAATTGAAAAGTGAGTCACAACCTCGTGTGTTTTCCATCCTACAACTTTTTTGTGCATTTTTTGTTCCAAACATATTATGATATTAAAATGGAATGTTTGCTGCAAATAAGCATTGTTGTAAAATATGAAGGTGAAATTCAATATATATTTTTGTTATAGTCTGCATAATAGAAAGTGCTATCATTAAACAAGAATTGAGAAGTGAGTCACAACCTTGTGTGTTTTCCATTTTACAACTTTTTTTTGCATCTTGTGTTCTAAATGTATTATGATATTGAAATGGAATGTTTGTTGAAAGTAAGGGTTGTTATAAAATATGAATTTGAACTTCAATACATTATTTTGTTACAGTTTGCAAAACATAAAGTGCTCATTGCATGTGCTTACATTTGTAAGAAATTTGAGATAAATAATAAGACTTGAGGTGGCATTTCCTACCATTATTTTATTCCATTTGACATTATTTGAGACAATAATATTTTCTAGCACTACAATAAATACATCTATACTACACATATTGTAATGCCCAAAATTAACGTTAGGGGCAAAAACACAACTAACAATTTTTTTTTTTAAACAATATTACAGGAACACCAACATTGAATTCCCATGCGTGTGCATGGATAATGAATTGCACAATTAAGTAACGTCTCTTACGCAGCATCATCTTCAACATGCTGCTCTAGAGTAGGGTAAGGAAATGAAAACAATTTAGGGTTGACTCCAAACATAGGGTTTACTAGGACAATTGATGTTCACTTTTACATAATAGTAAACATCCTTGTTAGACCTCCATGGTATGGGTTCTCACATTGGGAAGCATATAAATATTATCAATTTGATTTACTAGAACCCTAAGGATCAATTAATGGAACATTATTTACTTGATTTCCCTACCCTAATTAGCCATCTTGATGATATCAAAGTGATTCATGTTTAACATTTCACCCAAAATTCAAATATAAGAATGAAAAAAATATCTATAATTTACAAGTTAATATATGAGGAAAAAAAAATATCAAGACTCAAAAGTGTTTGTCGTGGAGTTTTTCGAAATACACTATAGAAACTATGCTTGATCTCTTGCATTCTATGTTGCTCAGAGATAGTAGTGGTCCGCTAAGGGAGGGAGAAGGAGCTATACAGATCGAGCTCAAGGGGACTAGTCATTTCGATGAAATCTAGAGCTTCCTCCCTCAAATTTCACAGTATAATGTTCTTCCCCTTTTTTTCTTTGAGTCATTGTTTTACTCTTTCCTTATTACTTACAAATAGGGAATCTAGGAGGCAACCAGACTATGACATATAATTTGTTTTGTCTAGCCGCGAGGGATTTGGTGATTTCATTGCTCTGCAATAAAATGTAGGGGTACAGCTTTGGGAAAAATACCCGTTTTCCCCACCAAAGGTTACAGACAAAACCCCAATGTCAAGGTCTCCCAGCTTAAAGCCAAAAAGACAAACTTTCACATGCATTTAAAAAAAATTAAGAGAATATTTAGGGAAACAAGGGTGTCTTTGGTATTCATAGGAACAGGCATCTCTCTGCTTCCTGTCCGTAACTAAACCAAAAATTGTATACCTATATATCTGCTAAATCGATGAAAATTTTCCCAAATCAATGTAAGAAACTGCTTTAGCTATTTCTTTATCAATGCAGTAGCATATGATATCAACAAACAAAAGTTTATATTTATTACAAACTATTTGACTCATGCTTAACTTCAAAAGCTATAAGGAAATGAGATTTTTGGTAAAACGTTTATTCAACTATGGCATTAGTAGATTAATGGCTATGACAAACTAAGCAAAGTTACCCTAGGTAAAAGTTTGTTTCAGTTCGAAAGACTCATAGGGACAATTTACACATAGTAATCTATTTATTTGCATGGAAATTTTCTGAAGAATCAACACAGATTTATCCATTTTACATTTCCTTAAATTCATGAAACAGTATGATATAAAACGTCCCTCTTTTATTTTTCTGTACATTTAGATTATGAGCATAATAAAATGTACTCAAGCATACTTGTATTTCATTGTAAAAGTAACTCAACAAACTGGTAATTTCATTTCACTCATATACTATAATATTCACAGTAAGGCATGCACTATTAGTTTTCAGATAACAAGATTTATCATAGAATGACACAATCCCCTTGCTAGCTTATAATACGTGATTTCTTTTAAGAGCAAGGAAGGCAAGTTCCCAAAATTTATCTTCATGGAGAAAGGAAGAGACTTCAATTAATCTTCACACACTTTATTCCAGAAAGAGAGAGACATTTGAATGTCATTTCACAATGGTATCATATGAATAAAGTATTTGAAGAATGTCCCAATCTGAAATTTACACCTTCCTAGTTTTTTTTGTATTTCTTACAACAAAAAAAACTTCATATACGATTAAATTTTCTCTCTCTGTACAGAATGCAGTATGCTGGTATGTAAGGAGACATATGAAGCAGCCATAGTAGATTATATTTTCAGAATATAGTCAAAATCTAAAAGTAGTTTTATTACAAAAATAAAATAAAGCAGATTTCTTTCTTTTTTTTATTGCAATACTTTTTTTTTGAAATAGCTTAGAACAAATTTAACTACAAATTTCTTTTCCTTGTTTACAAACACACAGTTACAAATATTCTCACAACACATAGTTACAATATTTCTCATTGGCTTAGTTATAACAACGCGCATCCTAGAGGGCAGGTTCCTCTTGAAACTTTACAATAATAACATCCCTTCAAAAACCATAGGCACTCTTAAATCTACAACTCCTCAAACCTGAAACTATAAACAAGGCACAAAAACTCTTCTATGGGCCAATGGGGAGCTCACCTCCCAACCTTTGGTTGGAATACCAACCACCCCCAAGCTAGGAGGTAACATGGGAGCCGGGCACAAACATGCACACCAAATAACATTAAATACACAAATACACATAAAAATTTCACACCCTCCCAAGGGAAATTTCACATAACAAAGAGTTCATTATGAACTCAAAACGGGGAATAGAGGGTGTACTATGCACTCCATTTTGGGGACTCAATAAATAAACACCATAACCAACCATCACAAATTTCCAACCCTTCATAAGCAACCCTTCCTTCACATTTCCTTATCCACCCAAGCCACCCTTCACATTTCACAAAACATATGGGCACTCTTACCCTTCTTTTAACTTCTCATCTCTAAGGAGGAATAACATGTCCTCATGGAGGTTCCTACTCCAACCATCCCCAACTTGGGATGCTTTGCCCAAATTTGGGTGAGCCTATCCCATTACAACCCTTTTTTCCAACAAAAACAACCACAAAACAAGATTAAGGGAAAGATTTGCAAACACCCCATTACATAAACATAACAAGTGCAAACTGAAACACAAAGTTCAGCAAAAAGATATGGTGATCCTACCTCAATACAAGATTCGGAAGGATGTGATGAGGAAGGGCATAATTCCTCCTTCTCCAAGCTTTCTGTCTAATCTCCCAAGCCAAATCCAAGAGCTCCCAAGCAAAATTACCACTCAAAAACAAAGAATGTCAAAAAGAACCCCCAAAACCCTTGTTCATGGTTTTCTTTATAGGAATTCAAGTTTGAATTCCTTTGAATGGAAAAGTGACACTTGTCATTCATCCATTCACTCTCCCAAGCACATTGACCCATGTGTGAGAACTTGGGATACTTCCAAGGCACATAGAGAAGTGGGAATGGAAAGAGACTAGTCCCCATTCCACTTCTCAAAATCTTATTTTCGTCAAACCTCTTTAAGACATCAAAAAGAGTGCCCAATCATGGAATTGACTTAAAATTTTAAGCTAAAAAGGTACCTAGCCCATAGGTACTTGACTTAGGGACCTTAAACCCATAAAAATACTTTAAAAACATACCTTTTCCACCCCAAAAAAATGCCTTAAAGTTCAAATCTGAGTTTGTCCACTTGGGTGGACAACTCACCATCTAGATGGATTGACATGGCAATATAAATCACTTACAAACATTCACAAACAACATTACGAATAAAATACATTACATAATTGAATTACAGTCCCTCCATATAGACTATAGCTTAGTTTCACTGGTTAATTACTTAGGGTTCCTAAAGGTTACCCCCAATTTCCATTGGCCATGGAAAGTGTACCTACACATTCGATACGCACATTAATCCATCCAATAAATCAGATTTTAAAATAATTGAATTACTATTTCATATACACAAGTTTCCATTCAAATAAATCATATATCAAAACAATTGAATCACCATTTCATATACTCAAGTTTTAGAATTTCACATAGCATATATATCTCATATCATAACTGGAAAAATCACTAATCACATATCATCCCCAATTAATTTTACGTTAATTTCAAATTACAACATGGTTCATTTATATCACATATTTTATTTGTTCATCATTTCAAAACCAAATTGAACAACCATAGTAACTAGCATAAAATTAGGTCAACCATCACAACAAGCTAACTAAGCATGTAGCATAACCATAATCAAATCATCATAAGAATTCAAATGTTTAAACTTCATAATCAAACCATCATAAAAACTCAATTGTCTAAAATATCTTGTCCTAAATGGTATCACCAAACATAATCAATAATACTAAAACTCAAAATAGTCTAAGCAATAAATGTATCATAGAGGTGGACCTCACACATATTTTCTCCATATGTACCTAATGTACTTAATGCATCATCATCATGATCCATTATATTATTCTGCATAATTCTAGTGCTATTAAAATTAATTTTCTCTTTTGACATGAAGTTAATTTGAAAACATATATCATTCATCCATTTTAACCATATCCCATATCCCTTTCCTCCATCTATCCTCTTTCTACTCAAATAATGTGTTATGTTAGTTACATTACATCCTTGTAAGATACTGTAATAAAAAAGATACAAATATAGAATCATACATTTTTGGAGCCCACGAAAATACAAAATTTCATATCGAACTAACTGACATAGGACAATGCATTTTCCAACACTACAAATACATTTGTGAGCATTATATTTGTTCCAATGACATGAAAAAAGGAAATTCCATTTTTACTCAACCAAATATTTGTTATAAAATTTCAAATTGTACTTCATTACATTTTTGGAGCATACAAAATAAATAAAAATATGATGAAATAACTAATAGGAAACAGTGTGTTTTTAAACATTGCAAACAATGCAAGAATTTTATTTGTTCTAATCACAGGGAAAAAGGAAACATTCCATTTTCACTCTAACAAAGTGTTGTTCTAAAATTTGAAAGTGGACTTCAATTCATATTTGGAGCATGAGAAATATAAACTTTTCATAAGGAAATAACTGACAAGGGACAGTGTGTTTTCCAACACTACAAGCAATGCAAGCATTTTATGTGTTCCAATCATAGGAAAAAAGAAAATATGCCATTTCCACTCTACCAAATAGTTTTTTCTAGAAAATAAAAGTGGACTTCATTTCATTTTGGGAGCATACGAAATAAAAAATTTTCATAAGCAAATAACTAACAAGGGACAATGTATTTTCCAACACTGCAAACAATGCAAGCATTTTATTTGTTCCAATCACATGAAAAAATGAAATTTGTCATGTACAATCTACCAAATAGTTGTTCTAAAAATTGAAAGTGGACTTCATTACAGTTTGGGTCTAATGAAACAAATACTTCTCATAAGGAAATAGCTAACAGGGGACAATGTGTTTTCCAACACTACAAACAATGCTAACATTTAATTTGTTCCAATGAAATTAAAAAAAGAAATATGCTATTTTCAATCTATGAAATACTTATTCTAAAAGTTCAAAGTGTATTTCATTACATTCTTTCTCATAACAAAATAATTAATTTTCATAAGGAAATAGCTAATAGAGGATAGTGTGTTTTCCAACACTGCAAGCAATGCGAGCATTTTATGTCTTCCAATCACATGAAAAAATGAAATATGCCATTTCCACTCTACCAAATAGTTGTTCTAAAAATTCAAAGTGGACTTCATTTCATTTTGGGAGCATACAAAATAAACTTTTCATAAGCAAATAACTAATAGGGGATAGTGTATTTTCCAACACTGCAAATAATACAAGCATTTTATTTGTTCCAATAACATGAAAAAATGAAATATGCCATCTCCACTCTACCAAATATTTGTTCTAAAAAATAAAATTCGACTTCTTTACATTCTTGTTCGTAACAAAACAAATACTTATCATAAGAAAATAACTAACATGGGACATTGTGTTTTCCAAAAGTGCAAACAATGCTAGCATTTAATTTGTTCCAATGACATGAAAAAAGGAAATATGTCATTTTCACTCTACAAAATACTTGTTCTAAAAATTGAAAGTAGACATCATTACATTCTTTCTTGTAATGAAACAATTACTTTTCATAAGAAAATAACTGATAGGGGACAGTGTGTTTTCCAATGCTGCAAGCAATGCAAGCATTTTATGTGTTCCAATCAAATGGAAAAATGGAAATTCCATTTTTAGTGTACCAAATAGTTGTTCTAAAAATTGAAAGTGGATGTCGTTACATTCATGGTCATAACCAAATAAAAAATTTCATAAGGAAATGATAGATAGGGGAAAGTGTGTTTTACAACACTACAAATAATTTTACCATGTTATCCCTTCCATTTAGATGGAAAAAGGGAAATACCATTTTTACTATACAAGAGAGTTATTCTAAAATTTGAGAGAACACTTCATTAATTTTTTGGTCATAAGGAAACAATAACTTTTCATAACGAAATAACTGACATGGGCAAGTTTGTTTTCCAACAATGCAAATAGTTTCCTATGTAGGTACATACATATACATACACATAACATTTATTGCTATACTCTATTCAATACCATGTATGCAATTCTAGTGTATTTAATAACATTGATTGCTATATTCAAATTTTTTGAGGTTAAACGATTTACATGTCAACTTATCTTTTTCATTTATAAGCAAGCTACCATAAATAGTAAGACTTGAGTTGGCATTTCCTACCATTATTTTACATTTTTGATAATGTAATTATATAGGGCCATGAAACGTGTGATATCAAATGGATAACATCATAGTGTTCAAACATATGAAAATAGTATATCTCTACACCATAACTGTTCAATAATCAAATAATTATAGAGGGTCATGAAAATTCTGATATCAAATGTATAACATAGTGTTCAAACATATGAAAATAGTATATCTCTATACCATAATTGTTCTATAATCAAATAATGAAACCCACAATGTACAATGAGTATTATGAGCCTGTCTCATCATATCCTACGGTGCCTATTCTTTGCAATTGAGTTCATTCCTATGTAATATAGGGCATGTTTCTTTGGGTTGTTGTGTATTTTTGGGAGGGGATATTCTAATTCCACAAACCCTTGCAGATGATGAACGTGAAATAATAAATTTCTGGAGAGGTTGTGCTTTGTCCTTGGCACTTTGAACACCTTCAGCCTATAACTAACAATTTGAACAATTAACATATGGATGGAAAAAAATATAAGGTAGTATGGTATATAGCAACATATCATTTAAATGTACCTTTAGAAGAGAATTCTTCAACTCAGAGAGCTTCTATACCACAAAGCCACCCATGCACTCTTCGACGGTCTTTACGCTAGGATGTGAAAAAGGCACTATGTAGTCACAAGTGATGGACTCAACAATGCCGACTCTCACACAATTTTGTGGGTGCATAAAGTCATGGGTTGAACCATTTCTTTTGGAAACATGTACAAATCCTTTGGCAACTAGTTTATGTTGCCTCCAAAGATCAACACGATCACCAATCTTAAAAGTGATGCTCTTGAACTCTATCATCTGCTCATCAGCAGGATTTGGGTACAATGGAAACATCATTGACATTAATCAAAATTCAATACATATTAAATGATTCATAAAGAAATTAGAACAAAAGCATGGAAATGTGTTGGCTCTTTAAAATTCCAACCAAATCTATAAGGAAGCCTATGGATTCACCAATTGCAATAATTAGCAACCTAGAGAGGGTTGGCCAATGAACAAGAGAAAGAAATTTAGCTTTCCTCCTACACTTCAGGCTCAACAAAACTCAGAAGGGTAATCCCACAATGTATCTATAACATATCTTCACAAAATTACCATATGCATTGCATATCTAGCAGATACATTCTCATATTTGTGGCTCAACAAGTGACAAATAGCAAGAACTTGGAAAATTCCTTAAACCTTTATAACTTAGAGCATAGAATGGCCAATTCAATGGAATATTGCAATAGCAATCATCATTACGAGTATGATTTTTATTAAATGTATTGTTCTTTGACAAAATATGGTTGATCAAGATATAATTGAATTCATTCAATACATAGAACAGTGTTTTATCCTAAGGTGATGGGGTCAAAATTACAACAAACTATAATGCAATAACAATGGCATTCAATATTTCAAATTATTATTGATTTGCATTACAAATTCATAGCTCAGATATTCTAGATAGAAAGTACTTAAAGATCCTATGACTTAACCTAGAAATCAGTGATTGCATCAAAGTGTTTTAATCAATTACTCGAATTGAAGCATAAATGAAAGCACACATCCAACCATATTAATTAGAGGCCAACAAAACAATCCTCAATCATTTCATTGCTAATCCATGAACAAAACACAAGAGACAATTTGCTTGAAACTCTCCATTAGCTATTTCAAATGTTATAATTGTTGCAAAAAATTTAAGCTAATTGTAATTATAAACTCATAACCTATGACTCAACGAGAAATTCTATATCCTTATCTACTTGTTACAATACATGAAGATATTTTTTAAATACTACCTGAGATCAACCAAAATTTCAAAGACCCCACACAATAGCCTTGAATTTCCTTTTATAAGATTAAGGGAGCCAAACAAGCTTTGGGCTATTGGACGGTCACATTACATTTCACTTTGTATTTCACAATATTTCATTTCATTTCAACCCCTAGGAAGTTATATTTTCACTCATGAAATGGGGGGGGGAATACAAGAAAACAAAACACTTGCAGAAGCCCACAGAACTTGTAGCTTTGGTGATTGATGACTCCTTACTTGTAGTACCACCTGACCCAAAAGAATAAAACATGAAAGTATAACATAACATAAAGAAAAGAGAGGGAAACTAGTTGAATTACCATGTGCAATTTCTTGACGGGGAAGATATAAATTTTAAACAAATTCATTTCAAAGGAAAAGCTTGTATTATACTTTACCAAGTATTAAATCCTTATGCAATCCTTGTGGCTTACTCAACATACTTTTCCAACCAATTTATGTATTCATCTTCAGTGGGCTAGCTAATATCCAATATTTTTTGCACCTTGGTGTCATATGCACTATATCTTGCATCAATTGTCACCCTGGCCTCTTTTACTAAGGTATCCATTCTCATTTAAATCTTAATAAAATTATCAAATAAAACATTGAGCACCAATAAATCTAATTTATCCTCAATATACACCATCTGGTCTAGACACATGGTTGTCTAATGATTAAACAATGCTCTCCATGAGGCATAATCTTTCAATACTTCATCTTCATCAAGAATTTTGGGTACACCTTGGTCTTCCATATCCCTAAAGGCCTTCATTTTACCTTATAGTTGTCCATGAATTCTCTCATGAAAATCAGTGATTTCACGAATGGTTTCAATTCCTCTTATTATGTTAGGAAGATGTGTTGGAGCTTTAGAATCTCTCTCAAATTGTTCAATTTGTAACTCCATTTATTCCAGGTGCTTTTGAAAACTTCTTGAACATGTTGAAGCTTTCCATACGCCTCATGGATACCTTTGTAGGTCAACCATGTGGCATCTTCCTTAAGAGAAACTTTGGATAATTTGTAGCTTAGGATAACTTCCGCCATATCCTGAATGACCTTTCTCATATCTTCTTGGAGCACTCTTCTCATATTTAGTTGCTTGGATCTCCTTTTTCAATGCATCAATTCTTAATTTTAAGGTATCCCTATCTTGTTGTGATATACTATATGGAGAAGTGAGAAAATTCTTATGAGTTCCCTTGGCTGAAGTATCCCTCACTTTATTATACTCAACTAGTTTGTTGTGCTTATCCAACAATTTCAGATATCTATCTCGAGTAATTTATGTAGTGTCAACACTCAACATAGTCGATTTCATTGTTAACCTTGTAGCCTGTGGGGCTATCATCTCTAAAGCTCTTGCTATGATCACATCTACTGAAAGGCCAGCCATTGCTCTAGTGAGCCTACACGTCCTTGAATCTAGTGTTAAAGACCAAATAGCTAGTGCATGTAAACTAGGGCTAAACCTTATACCAAAAGTCTTTTGATCAAAGGTCTCTTTTGACATCACAACATTCGGTTAATTCTTGATTGCATCTGGGGAAATTATGGAAGATAGGTTCCATCCTAGAATCACCAACATCCCACCATCTTTAACCAATATCCTAGCCTCTCTAGGGTTCATTTTCTAAATTTCTTGAACAATATCTTCCTTTGTTTTCTTCATGACCTCCTCATGTTGTGAGGGATAAACTTCGTCTTGTGACTTTTGTATCCTATCATTTATTTCCTAAGCTTTTAGCTCAACAATGAATTCTCTAAATTCTTTAGTGGTCACAAAAGAATCATCCTCTAGAAACTTTCCACAAGCTAGCACCCTTGCATCATTATATTTAATTTCATCATATTCCCAAAGTACTAGCCTATCATTGAGAATAAAAGGTTTCATTACCTCTCCAACATTAGGGTATGAGAATTCCTTCTCTACTCCTTGATAAACAAGGATTGATCCAATAAACGGTTTTTGTACATCCCTTTCAACACCCTACACTTCATCAACATTTATAGAAGGAAACTCCATTTTAGGAATATCTTCAACATCTATTGGTTGCTACTGGATCTCTAGTATAGGATCTTCTAATTGGCTGCTAGTTTTCAATAGGTGCTCTTGCAAAGCACTTTGAGCAATTTGTTATGCTTGTTACACCTTCTCCAAAAAAGTGCCATCACTGAAATCAACAAGTGTCATCTCCATTCTCTTAAATTTATCTATGATGTGTTTGTAAGGGCTTTCATAACATGAATTCTTGGTAAACGCCCTATGCTCAACGTCAACAATCTTCATCCAAACTTTCTCTCTATCCTAGATAGCAAAAAAGGTTAGAAAATTTCTTATCACATCTTCCTTGTGATAGAAAACATGAGGTCCATATCCTGATATTCCCCTTTTGATCTTTTCTCTATCAATGAGTCCTTCTGGATCAAAATTTCTAGTGGGGGAAATATCTATCCTTAGATTGTTTATCATTATTCCAAACACATCATAAGCTTCCTTTGCAGTGAGCACAAAATAATCAAAAGAGAATTTTGTTGCAATTATAGAGGCCTTTTAAAAAAACCTAAAATTCTCCGCATCACTATTGCACATTTTCCACATTATCTCAACAAAAGCCATCTTATAAAAAAAAACCTAGTTAAAAGGTGTGGCACCATAGTATCCCCATCAATTATCATAAAAATATTAGTCTCCCCATTTTCAATCATAATTGGGATCCTCTCCACATTCTCTGGGTCTCAAGAATCCCTTAATTGTTTTAGAGATTTTATCAACTGGGCTTAATCCCATATGTACAAAAATAGTGTATTTTATTGCATTATAGAATGCAACATAGTTTGAGTTTTAACAAGGAAAATTCTAGATGTGTGTCCACATTTGGACAGACAACCTATGATTTCTCTCATCCACTTGTCTTAGTTTCATGATTCTACCAAAAACTACCTTTCCCTAGTATAGCAGCATATGCATTAATAATGAATAGTGCCTGAATGTCAGAGGGGATTTCCATTCTTTCATCCTTATCAAGTCATAGTGAAATTTCTTAGCAAATTGGTGAGCATAGTCAAACAACCTGTGTTGGTTTTTATGTTGAATTTCCATGATCATAATTAAAAAGGATGAAACTATCCTTCCATCACATTTCACCCCCAACACTTGACACAACATATAGTATGTGTACTTGAAATAATCAGTAAATTCCTCATAATCCATTGGTTCAACCTCCCTGATTGCAAACCCAAAGCCCTTATTTTTTCTATATTTGGGCAATTCACCTCTTCTTATCCCAATTATATGGTCAACATATTCCTTTTACAACTTCTCCATATTGATTTTTTCATTGGTATCAGGGTTTATTCTGAAAACCTCTATGACCTCTTTATTTCAAGAATGCTTCTACCATCTGTATCCATGATCACCTTGTTGACTTCATAATATCATTCTACAATTTGTAACATTAAATCTACCTCCACAAAGATATTAGGGACAACTAATTTCCCCAAATCATAACCCCATACATTTTGACCAAGGTGTGGAGCATCTCTCCTTTTGAAATTGTACAAAAAAAACTCCCATCCAGGCACAGGAATAACAATGTCACCAATTCCTACTGCAATATTCTTGAAATTGATGGTTAATATTCCTTCCCCAATGGCCTTTTTACCGCTTTCTTTGACATCTATAGGCTGAAAATTTTCCATGAAGTGAACATAATTCTTTGGTTGCCCCTTCATTCTATCAATTCCCTCAAATTTTTGTGGCGTGTCCTGAGAAATCTTTTAATTTTTTCTCTTGGGGGTGGGCTTAGAAGAAGACGAATCACCCAGCTAACTCATATTAACTAGATGGGTTTTTCAAGGCTAAATTCTAGCTGGGTTTCAAATTGATATACTTTAACAATTTCAAATCTGAAAAATAATTCTACTACCTTTAGCCTACCCCAACCAGGAATTAAACTAATCAAGAAAATTTAGGAACCCTAGTTTGCACTTGCCAACAAATCCTAAACCCTTTGATACACTAAAATAATTCTTGAAAAAGAACATAACTTTGCAAGGTTCAAAAATGGCTTACCCAAGAAAAACTTCTTGCAACTCTAGTTTGTCATGGTCCTTTGTCACCTCACTATCTTCTTTAGCTCTGCATATACTAGAATGAAATAAAATTCACACAAAAGGCCTCTTCATCACTAGTTGGACGAATTAAGTCACTATTAATGGCACCAAAAAACTTGTGCAAGTGAAAAAATCCTTTCTGTTGGTTGCTTGTTCTCAATTGAATTTGAATCATTGATGCACATGCTTTAAAACTCGATCCTATGGTTCGCATATTTCCACCATCCGCATAATTCCTTTCTAGCAATTTGGTATGTACCAGGTGATAGATTAGAAATATGCCATATGTGCTCCTTCATATGTACTAGTATCGGCCATCACTACTTAATCTCTGCTTTAGAGTCTCATTCAAAAATGGAAATGAAGCCAATGATGAGACATTAATCGTTGATCTTAGTCACAGGAACATCTTGTTTGTGAACATCCTTTAAATTTCCTACCACTCATCCCTTTTCCTTTAGATGATCTCAACTAATGATGCCCCGATCTTTAGTGATGGGGAGAAATTCCACACATCAGCAGTCATGGGTTCCTATTCAAAAATTAAAACCAACAAGCGATAGTTATGGAACCAGTGATGGGTTAAAAGTTTAATCGCATCGCTCATCAGGATCTACCTTTTAATGGTGATCTTAGAGCATGTGATGGGTGATAGACTTAAAATGGTTAAAGGGGGTTGGCATTTTTTGTAGCAGGTTCAACATAGGTCCCTTTAAGGGAAAGGCACGATTAGTGATAGATCACCAAGAAGTAAGAATTAAGTGATCTTAATAGCACATGGGCATTCAAGTTGTTCTTAAAAGAGACTTGGGCTCTACAAGTGACCTAGTACTTGGTGCCGGTCAAACAATGATAATAAAGGCCATAAGATGCCACATAAGTAACTGGTTACCTGATGCAATTGGTCAATGAAAAAATATAAGCCGATGAGATAATCAAATGTGCCAATGTGAATAAAAGCTTAAAACCTAAAACCCTAATAGGAACAAAGGCTTGGGAAATCATAATTCAACCATTAAACAAGTGGTACCATGAAAAAAAATTAGGGGTTCCACTAGTGGCTCCAACTAGGGATGTATGTCTCCCACAGGTATAGAAAGATCTCAGATCTTTGGTTAAGTAGACTAAAGACAAAAGGACCAAAACCCAAGAGCTTGTTCAAACAAGACAAACAGACACAACATAAAGGAAACACACCAAACCTATATACAAAACCTACATGACTATATAATGTACATGGGAAGTTACCACATTTAATGAGAAATAGAGTTTCAAGAACTACCCATGTATTGGTAGTTCAAGAATTCCACCCGTTAGGGACCACAAAATATGAGTCTTCTCCATGCATATTAGCAGCTAGATAAGGACCTATCCATAAAGGATCAAATTTCCCATGCTTACCTTTATCCTCCATCCTTGCATTCCACATTAAAACCATGCTTCCCAACTCAAATTTCTTATATGTTGCCTTTTTGTCATACAAATTCTTCACCTGAAGCTGCAACTTTTTGTTTTACTTATGAGCTCCCTCCTAGTTTCATACAATTTAATCAGGGCTTCAATTTTGCACTATATTTCATCACAAATGTCATCATCATACTCTTGTACAAGCTTATACATCTTCATCAAAATTATTTTATGGAAACCTTGTTGCAATACCATACACAAGGTCAAAAGGTGCATGACTAGTGGCCTTCTTCACTATCACTCTATCTACCCACAAAGCTAGACTCAACTTAGAGTCCCATGCTCATTTATTCTTCTCGACGATTCTCTTAATAATTGTCATCAAGATTTTATTGTTTGACTCGGATTTTCCATTCCCTTGTGGATGGTATGGGGATGAGTAGGAAACTTGAATTCCATGTTTATTACAAAATTCAATGAACTCCTCAGATCGGAGACACATTGCATTTTATGGAGCAATTTTTTCAGGGACACCAAATTTGATCAATATATTCTCCAACAAAAAATCAATAACAACTTTGCTAGTTCCTCTCTTGGTGGGGATAGCTTCAACCCATTTAGTGAAATAATCTATTGCCACAAGATTCCATGAGTGTCCACTTGATTTTTCAGCTATTTATCGAATAAAGTCAATCCCCCACTGCTAGAAAGTAGCTTGGATTGTAACAGGTCTCAAAGGTAAATTACCTAAGAATTTCAATTTTTCAAATTTTTTTTGACAAGCATTACATGTCCTTACAAACTTGTTTGCATCTTTGAAAAGTGTGGGCCACCAAAAATCAACTCTAATAATTTTGTGAGTAATGGTTTTTTCCATATAATGACCTCCACAGACTCCATTGGGCATCTCATCCAATGACTTTAAAGACAGTGAAGCATCAACACATTTTAACAAGACCCCACCTAGGTTTCTCCACCACAACTTGTTTTCAATAATCACATATCTGATGGATTGCAACTTTAGGGTTCTTTTCTCATTTTATGTCATACCATTTGGGCATTGAATATTCTACAGATACCTCACAATATTTTCTTACAAATCACATATTTGGACATCACAAATGGGAGATACTTCCAAATGGTCAAACCATTTAATTTGATTAGCTTCCAAGTTAGTTTTAGTCATTAATCTAGCAAGACCTTGGCCTCGAACCAGTTTGGTGATTTGGATATCTATGTTAAATTATTGGATTTTATTAATCCATCTACACCTCCTCCAAGTAGTCTCTTGTTGGGTGAAAATATCCTTAACCACTAAACTTGGTACATATGCTACTATCTTGGCTCCCATGAGATAAGGCCTAAAGTTGTTTATGGCCTTTACCAAGGCATAAGCCTATTTTTCTATCAAGTAATACTTTAACTCAACTGATTGCAGTGACTTGCTAAAGAAAGCAATAGGTTATTCATACTCTTCACCATTTTTCTATAAAATCACCCCTGCAACATTGTGAAATGATGCAAATGTGAATAATTGAAAAGGATGTGAATAATCAGATGACTTAAGGACAAGTGCTTCTTTAATGACCCGTTTACTAGCTTGAAAAGCTTGTGATGGTTATTTTGACCAAGTCACCTTCTTGCCCTTCTTTTAAAAATTTTGATATCAGCCTAGATATCTCAATAAAATTGGTGATGAATCTCCTTAGGGAATTAATATGACCAAAGGATTGAATTCCCTTGGCATTATTCGGTTGTGGGATCTTATCAATTACTGCTACCTATTCAGGATCAATTTTGACCCCGTCCTTTGACAAAATGTGGCCTAGAAACTTCCCTTCTTTAACTCCAAATTGACATTTCTTGGGATTCAGGGAAATCCCATATTCCAAGGCTTTGATAAATATCTTTTCCAAATGATCACAATGATGTTCTTCTTTCTTACTGTGAATAGTAAGATCATCTTGATATATGACAAGGACCAAATCAATAAAGTTAGCAAAGACCACATCCATGGCTCTTTGAAACATGGTACCAACATTAATCAAGCCAAATGGCATCCTTACATACACATATGTCCCCCATGGAATTGTAAATGTAGTCTTATATTTATTTGATTCCTTCACCATGACCTGATTATAACCTGAAAACCCATCCATCACGAGTGTATTTCACATCTCGTTACTTTTGCAGCATAGCCTCCATGTTAGGTAGAGGATAGTTATCCTTCAGAGATGCCACATTCAAGTTTCTAAAGTCTACACACAACCTCAGGTCACCATTACTATTTCTGACTGGAACTAGATTTGAAACCCATGATGAATGTCTTATAGGCTTTATAATCCCGACATCTCTTAGCTTTGTAAGTTCTTCTTGCATTTTTGGTTGCAAAGTGGGATTGATAGGCCTCTATCCTTAGCGGTATCTCATGTTGGAATAGATCCTCCCTATAAGCCTTTAAGTCATCATATGCCCATGTAAACACATTTCTATACTTCCTCAAGGGAGCGATAACATATTTTTGACATGTGGCTTCATCCTCTTTCCTATGTACACCAATTTTGGAGAATTTTTGGTTTCCAAATTGATTTCTTCTATAAATTCTTTATGTGTAGATGCTTGCTTTACATTTTCTTTATCAGGGCCATTGAAGACCATTTCTAATGCAACCAGTCCCTTGGGGATTTTATTTGTTTTCAACTAGATCACCTCATTTCCAAACAATGTTTCCTTTCCATCAACTTCTACTACCAGTGAACCAAAGTCAATTTCTTGGCTCTTGTACTCATCAATAAAATGCATAAATTTTAGGATATCATTATCATCATCAAACACTTTCCAATTGCAAATATTATCTAGCAATGTAGGTCAGGTTTGTACCTCTATTTTTGAAACACCATCAAAGGTAACATCGTCTAATTTGACAACAATGTTGGCTAATAGATCTACCTTTACATTCTTAGCTATTTCTATCCAATCTATATTAAAAGCATCAAAGGATTCAATCATATCCCATACAACATTCCTATATTGCTTAAGCCTTTTATCTTTGGAAACAAATTTAGACCTAACCTAGGAAACCACCAACTTGGAGTTGCCTAATACTTTTAGCATGTTAATACCATGCTTTGAAACTATCTTAAGACCCAAAAATAGAGCTCATACTCTACCACATTGTTGGTACAAGAAAATTTCAACAAGAAATAATACTTAAAGGTCTTACCCTGAGGTGAAGTCAAGATAAATCTTGCACTAGAGCCCTCCTTGGAGCAAGCTCCATCAAATTGCATAGTCCAAAGAGTGTCTCCTTTTGAATTATCAGAAACCTCTTGACAAATTGGTGTAGGATCCATCTTCTCTTCTAGCATTTCCTCCTCAACCCAGAAGGTGTCTAAACCAATATATACAAAATTGATCCTTGCTAGCTCCTCTGGTTCCTCCACATATTCAATCATGTGATGGATTCTTGGTTCCCTCACAATTTTGAAATCTTTCTAATCAATAGAGAAAGTGGCAAATGATAGATCACATTGTATACTCCCTCCCATATAAGCACTCCACTATCTTGATAATAGCATCCCATAGTTCGGTGGGATATCTACCATTGTGATGCTCATAAACAATTCCTTTTCAAGGAAGGCTGCTAATTTGTATGGAACTTTGTTAATTACTCCTATAATAGGGACCTCTCTCAAATCCATAGCATAACACTTACCATGATATCAACTTTGAGACCCATATCTTCCATGATTTTTCCTGGCATCACGTTATTTCAAGCCCTTAAAACAATCATGCAGTTCCTAAGAAATTTCCCATCAATGATCAAGCTTAGAAAGAGAGGATTAACCTGGCTTGGGTTTGTAGTAATAGTAGTTCCTAAATATATTTCAGGGTTTTTATTTATCACTTCTTGGACCTCTACATTATTCTCTTGTCTTGTACTTGACATAGGTTGGTCAATGACCATATTATCCTTACCACTCAAGGTGACACTATTGATAAAAGAAATAGTCTTCTCCTTATGCTCCTCAATTCTCATTATTTATAACAATGGAATTGTAACTCTAACTTGAGACAACACCTGGAACATGTCCATAGGAGAATACGAGGGTAATTCAGGGAGTATCAATTATTTAGAAGTTGCCTTATCACCTTGTTTTTCACTCTTTTCAACACTTGGCTTGAGATCCTTAGAATTCACAACCCGAGGAACAAAATCACTATCAATATTGGCCTTACTATTCTTCTTAGCCCAAATTTTTATTTCTTTTCCTTCTTTAGGCTTTGTATCTTCCTTCTTACTTGCTATGTCGGTCCCCTTATTTACTGCACCATTTTCTATGACAAACAAACTACCAGGGTTACCCTGGTTACTGCTTATAGTCTTTTTTCTCAAATAAAGGTATCTTATTGCTTGAGAAGTTAAAGCAAATTTATACTTTTCAATTTCTTCATTAGAGGGTCTCCTCAAAGAAACATTATCTGACTCAAGGGTATAAACAATACAATAATTTTCTCCCTCGTCATCTAAGAAAACTTGTTCATAATGCATAATGGCTTCTTGCCTTTGCATATCCACATCATTCACATCAACATCATCACTAGAAGAATATTCACCACAGTTAAGGTCTGATTTGGTCATAAATACATTTTCCATCTAATCATGGTCATGAGGAGAATATGGTCCTCCTTGATCATCCTAGGTATCTTCTAAAGACCTTGCAACAATGCATTGTTGTGATGAGTGAGGCATTTGGCACACTTCACACCATGGAAAGTCGTCAACAACATTGGTGGAATTTCTTTGCAAAGGATTAGTTGTACCTTGAATTTTTTTTATTGTTGTTAATTGGTTTTCCATTATTCCAATTGGTATGATATAGATAGTCTTGTAGCCTTGGTGGCTTATCATTCCTCTAGAACTGAGGCTTTTCGTTCTTCACTGCCTTTTATATCAAACTAGAAACTTGATCCAAATTTTCATCATGATATGCATTCTTACCAACCTCTTCATTTTGAACTCTAGGGTTCTTTGTAGCCTTATGGTCATCCCTTCTTCCCAATTTACCTAATGCTCTTCTATTGTTTTCAATATTGACTTCCATTTTGTATGCTTCTCTTAGGTGTTGTGGATTCATGTCTCTAAGCAGGTAGAAAATCTTAGAATCATATGAATTGCAATACACCACTAAACACACATTTTCATTTGGCCTCAAACAAGTCGAGACTCTAAGCATAACTTTCTAGAATCTTACATTGAATTTGGTTACCATTTCATTATGTCCTTTAGTGATATTATTGAAATCATTCAATCTGAACCTAGGATTAGTCTGATCCCCATATTGTTCTTTAAAAATCCTATAGAAAGATTCCTTTGAATCAATACTTTCATTAGGTAATCCCCTGTACCTATCCCTGGCATCTTCGGTCAAGGATTGCATAAAATACTTCATGGCAACATCATCATCGCATAGTTCAAAATCTTCCACAAATCTTTGGAAGTATTTCAAATGATCTTCACCACTGAAAGCATTGTTACTAATAAATTTAGGGAGATGATTCCTTGCATTATCAGGGACAAGGTTTGGGTACCCTGAGATGTTTTCAAAGCATAATTCCCTATACCTTTCAATATGGGGCAGCCTCCTAATATTTCTATCTACATGAGCATCCCTTTTCTCATCCTCTCTTTTTTCATCATATTTATCTCCAGTCCTACCTCTCTCACTTTCACCATTATCACCACCCCTTTAGTTGCTTCCCTCATCATCTTCAAAGTAATAATTTTTATTCTTATTGATCCCTCCACCCCCACCACCACCCTTGCTAGGGGTATTCCATCAAACTTCTTCTTTTGGAAGGGTATGTGTAAGATCATGATGGGCCAAAAAGTGGCAACATGTAAGTGATATGATGGCCCATGTGGCTGACAACTTTTTTTATCCAAAATTGATGAAATGAAAAGGGTTTTTAAAGGATATTCTTAGCTTTCCACCAATATAAATTATGCTTTACTTTAAATTTAATAAATAATTATTATTCATTTTCTATTTGAATTATGACTAAAATTTTGATTGATAGGCTGATTGAAAAACATTTATAGCTTTCAAATATTATCACATTTTTGAATCTAAAACATGTGTCACATTCTATGCTTCACTTACTATAGGATTAAAAATAAAAAAATGGAATTTCATGAAGTTTTGACCAAGTTAAGGTGGTAAGACATACAAATTTTTATATTTTTTAAAAGTTGTAATAAAAAATTCATAATTAATTATTTACTTAGAAAAAAATTACAAAAAAATATGCATCACATTGAGACATGAGTCCTCTACTTGTATTTAAAATCTTATAAATAAATATTATCATTTTATTGTGGTTAGGGTGGTCAGACAGACACCTACTTCTTATTTTTTCCCTAAAATTTAAATACTACTGCATTGAAATTTCAAAATTTCACCAAATAGATTTATTTAAAAAAAATGAAACCTAGTAGTTTAGAAACTACATTCAATTTTATACAGATTCTATTCTTACATATTTTTGAAACAATATAGATAACTTATTCAATTTTCTACGTCAAGTTTCCTAACTCTGTTTTTTTGAATTTTCATCGCCACTTAAGGGCCTATTTTTTCCATGATGATCCTAAACATACCCAAAACTCATTATTATTTTCTCCATAGCTTGAAGGTTCAAGAGTTGTAACATAAATTTTAAGAAAAGCAATCTTCCTGGCCATTTCTGCATTAGCCACATCAATTTCGGCCTTCTTCAAGTCTTCCTATAATTTCAAGAGCTCAGGATTTGGGGGTGTAATAGATGGAGTGGGATCAATTTTAGGGATATTGATGGGAGTTTTGGAAGATGAAGTGTAGGTATTTGTATTGGTATTGGGAGTGAATTTATTGAATTTATTTTTCTTCATCTCATCAATGGGCTTCTTCCCATGATCTACAAAGGACGTCTTCTTAGCATTGGCTAGAGGATTAGAGGTTTTGATAGTTGTAATACTTGTTTCATATGTACTAGCAAAAAAGGTTCCCATGTGAACCATTGCCTTAGGAATTTCATGGATGATTTGGGCTGCTAATTTGGTAGCATTCTCTTCAGAAGCTTTATACCTAGCAACATCCTCTCTCATTTTCTCAATTTTCTATCTCTTAGCATCCCTCTCAACCAGCTTGGATCTAACCCTATCCACCTTTTCCTTTAATAATTTAAGTCTATTATTTTCTTCTTGCTTGGAAATCCAATTTTATTCATCTTCCAAGGCTTGCATATTCTTACCTAAATATTCCTCATTTTCTAAGAAGTCCTCGCACTTGCTTGGTGTAGGGGTATGAAAGGTTTGATCAACTAGATCTTCCTCAGGGGGAAGCTATGTTTCCATGTTAGGAGGTTCTCCTCTGCGGTTAAAATTTCCTCCATGAAAAATAGACCCAACTCTAGGAGTTGGTTGTTCTGGGAATTCCTTACTTGTATTCCAAAATCCCCACCTAGCTTCTTCTCTTGATATGTCCAACTCATTATCAAACACTTGCTCAATAGGGAAACTTCCCTGATCTTCCCTAGAGACTGCAACCCCATATGATTCTCCATGAGTATTTGCACTATTTACTTCATTATTGGAAGTAGGAGATGCTTCAAATAGGGATTCAACAGAATTATTGGATTCTATAGTTTTCTTCACCCATTGTGGTTGCTTGTCTTTAGCAAGCTTGAGCTGCAACTTCTACTCAATTTTTTTCTTCATATAGCTCCAGGTTCCTCACATTTGTGTGTGAGATTTCTTTGCTTTTGTCACCTTCTTGAATCGTATTCTTTTCTTCCTTTTCACTTCTTTAATGTCTTCAAATATTGGCATGCACTGGTGCAAAGATTTAAGAGTCATCACCCAAATTGATTGGGACAAATTTATATCAATTGTGTTAGTATTCATGCAACTTTCATGATATCTTCACAAACTTAGAAAAAAATTGACAAATGCGAAGTAATTTGGATTGAACCTTTTAACATAATAATTCTACTACAAAAAAAGTGGTAGGGTGGTAGGGAACTTAGCGTAAATTTTAGTGGAACACTTGGCAAAGACTTGAGCAAATATTAGCAAAAACTCAACAAGATCAACTCTAGAAACAATATAACTATACATTCTAGTGAACTTTGACAAGGCATACTGGTAAACAAATATCTCTCAAATTTATTATCCCTATAGAGTCACCATTTTGTTGGCTCTTTAAAATTCCAACTAGATCTACAAGGAAGCCTATGGATTCACCAATTCCAATAATTAGCAACCTAGAGAGGGTTGGCCAACGACAAGAGAAAGAAATTTATCTTTCCTCCTACACTTCAAGCTCTACAAAACCCGAGAGGGTAATCCCACAATGTATCTATAATATACCTTCACAAAATTACTATATACATTGCATATCTACTAGATATATTCTCATATTTGTGGCTCAACAAGTGACAAATAGCAAGAACTTGGAAAATTCCTTAAACCTTTATAACTTGGAGAAGAGAATGGAAAATTCAATGGATAATTGCAATAAAAATCATGATTATGAGTATGGTTTTGATTAAATGTAATGTTCTTTGAAAAAATCTTGCTAATCAAGATATAATTGAATTCATTCAATACATAGAACAATGCTTTATCCTAAGGTGACAGGGTCAAAATTATAACAAACTGTAATGCAATATCAATGGCATTCAATATTTCAAAATTATTATAGATTTTCATTTCAAATTCATAGCTCAAATATTCTTGATAGAAAGTACTTAAAGATCATGTGACTTAATGCACAAACCAATGATTGCATCAAAGCATTTTAATCAATTACTTGAATTGAAGCATAAATGCAAACACACATCCAACCATATTAACTGGAGACAAATAAAACAATCCTGAATCATTTTATTGCTAGTCCATGAACAAAACACAAGAGACAATTTGCTTGAAACTCTCCATTATCTATTTCAAATGTTGTAAGTGGTGCAAAAGATTTAAGCTAATTGTAATTATAAACTCATAACCTAAGACTCAATGAGAAATTCTATATCCTTATCTGCTTGTTATGGTACTTGAAGATATTTTTTTAAGACTACCTGAGATCAACCAAAATTTCAAAGATCCCCACAGAATAGCCTTGAATTCTCTTTTATAAGATTAAGGGAGAAAAACAAGCTTCAGGCTATTGGTCGGTCATAATACATTTGAATTTGTACTTCACAATATTTCACTTCATTTCAACCCCCAGGCGGTTATATTTGCACTCATAAAATTGGGGGGAAATATAAGAAGACAAAACACTTGTAGAAGCTTGTGGAACTTGTACATTTGGTGATTGATGACTCTTTACTTATAGCACCACCTGGCCTAGAAGAATAAAAAATGAAAGCATAAGAGAACATAAAGCAAAGAGAGGGAAACTGGTTGAATTACCATGTGCACTTACTTGATGGGGAAGATATAAACTTTAAAAAAATTCGTTTCAAAGGCTAGACATGCATTATACTTGACCAAGTATTATATCCTCTTGCCAGCCTTGTGGCTTACTCAACATAATTTTTTTGACTAGTTTATGTATTCATATTCAGTGAGCCAACTAATATCTAATATTTTCTACACCTTGGTGTCATATTCACTATATCGTGCATCAATTGTCACCCTGGCCTCTTCTACAAAGGTATCCATGCCCGTTTCAATCTTAATGAAGTTATCAATTAAAACATTGAGCACTGATAAATCTAATTCACCGTCAATTTTCACCATTTGGAGACACATGATTGTTTGATTATTGAACAATGCTCTTCATGAGGCATAATCTTCAATGCTCCATCTTCATCAAGAATTTTGGGTACACCTTGCTCTTCCATAACCTTGAAGGCCTTCAAATCATGAAAATTGGCGATTTCACCAATGGTTAAAATTCCTCTTATTATGTTAGGAAGATGTGTTGGAGCTTCATTATCTCCCTTTCCATTTGTTTGAATCTCCCTCAAGTTGTTCAATCTGCAACTCCATTTATTCCATTTGTTTGAAACTTTCGATATGCCTCATGGATACCATTTTAGGTCAACCATGTGGTCTCTACCTTAAGAGAAACTGTGGATAATTTGTAGCTTAGGATACCTTCAGCCATATCCTAAGTGACCTTGCTCATACCTTCTTGGAGCATGCTCTTCTTAGATTTAGTTGCTTGGAGCTCCTTTTTCAATGCATCAATTGTTGATTTTAAGGTATCCCTATCTAGTTTTGATTTACTAGATGGAGAAGTGGGAAAAGTCTTTTGAGTTACCTTGGCCATAGTAGCTCTCACTTTATTATACTCCTCAACTATTTTATTGTGTTTATCCAACAATTTTAGATATTTTTCCTGAGTAATTTCTATAGTGCCAACACTCAACATAGTTGACTGCATTGTTAACCTTGAAACCCATGGGCTATCATCTTTGAAGCTCTTGCTATGATCACATCTCCTGAAAGGCTAGTCATTTCTCTACTGAACCTGCACCTCCTTGAATCTAGTGTTAAAGACAAAATATCTAGTGCATGTAAACTAGGGATGAACCTTGAACCAAAAGTCTTCTCATCAAAGGTCTCTTCTTACATCACAACATTTGGGTCATTCCTAATTGCATCTAGAGAAATTATGGAAGATAGGTTCCATCCTGGCATCAAGGTGATCCCACAATACTGGTTTATAATTTTTGGGTAAACTATGTTAGTTTTTAATGATTAGATAATACAAAACTGAAAGTAATCAGAATATGTAGTATAAAAGACAATAGACATAGCAAGATACCCTAGGAAAACTCTCCAACTTGAGGGAGAAAAAAACAGCCAATATATCTCTTATATATTGATATAATGAGAGTATAAATCTGCTTACAACTCAGGCACAACACAATTCCAATATTGATACAATGAATAATAGCACCTCTCTTAGATGCAAAATATAAATGAATATGTTTCTCCTTGAGATCGACCTACTACTACAAAATGATGATCTATTGCTCACGTCTGAACTTCTTCTATAGATGTGAATATGGTGAATGAACTTGATGATGGAATGAAGAGAGATCTCATGTATATATACACAAGAAAAGAATTGCATCCCTTCATAGAGACAAGCTAGCCCTGTTTAAGAAACATGTCCATTCTAGGAGGACGCACTAATTTCCAAGGGAAGTTAGCTTTGATAATTAATTAATAATAAATAATTATTAATTCATTTACAAATGAAGTTCTCCTTCATATGTTTGCAAATCGATAATATATAAATTGAATAGTTGTTTTAGGCTATATTCAATTTATCTCAAAATTGTGACTGAAATATTTGACCGAAGTTGAACATCAACACTCCCTCTCAAATAGGGAGGAATACTTCTAGTTGCATAAGACATATCACCTCATGGTGATGTCAAACACCATGGATACACCCATGTGTGGAAAAGAGCATATCACCTCATCGTGATATCAACCATCATGGCTACTCCCATGAATGGTAAATTTCCACAAGTTCTCATCACTCAATGTGATGTCATCATCCCATCATGACGTTCGCCATAGATACTCCCAGAGGGTGAATAAACACAAGTACAATAAAATCATCATAGACTCTCTCATGTGATGTTTTCATGGAGTCACACACATGACATCCACCTTGGCTACTCCCAGAGGGTGGAAACAAGGGCTTGTACCTCAAATCTCTCTTATAGAGAGAAATGCATTAAAGAAAATCATAAAAGATAACTGAAGTTGACACTCCCTCTCAGCTAGGGCTTCATTCTCCACAATACCAAGCTTTTCTTGGAAGTACACAAAATTTACTCTGGAGAGGGGCTTGGTGAGTATGCCTTTTTTTTGCTCATCAATGCTAATGTATCTCAACTGAATTTCTTTCCTCAATACCATATCTCTGATATAGTGGTATTTGATCTCAACATGTTTGGTTCTGTCATGAAACATTGGATTGACAAAAAGCTTCACACAAATTTTATTATCACAATGAATGATAGTAGGCTCCAATGATTGCCCAAACAATCCTGCAAGGAGCTTTTGGAGCCACATTGCTTCTCGAGCTTCCACACATGCTGCAATATACTCTTCCCTTGTAGTGCTCAATGCCATTGAGGACTGCTTCCTACTACACTAGGAGATCATCGTAGACCCCAAACTAAAACAACATCCAGAGGTTCTCCTCCAATCAACAACACAACCTACCCAATCAGAATCTGTCTAACCATGCAACTTTAAGTGCACACCAGAGGAATATCTCAAGCCATATCCAACTATGCCACACAAGTATGTCAGGATATGTATTGCTACAATAAGATGTATTTTACTTGGTTCACACATGAGCTGACTAAGTGCACTCACTACATAGAAAATATCTGGTCTAGTATTGAATAGATACATAAACAATCCAATCAATTGTTTGTACATAGTAGGATCCACCAGATCTAAACTAGTTGCAGCCTCCTTAAGCTTTTGAAAGTTGGTCTCCATAGGCGTATACATGGATTTACAATCCATCATACCAAATCTCTTCAAAATTTCAATGGTATACTTCCCTTGACTCAGAATAATCTCATCCATCTTCTGCCATGCTTCTAGACCAAGGAAGTAGTGAATGAGACCAAGATCCTTCATTTCAAATTCAAAAGCTAGCTCCTTCTTGCATTTGAAAATGAGGTGTTCTCTAGTAAGAATTAGATCATCAACATATAGAACTAAGATCAATGCTTTGCCATCAACTACCTTTAAGTAAAGGTTTGAATCAGTATCATTCTTAGAGAAACCCAAACTCATCAGGTATTGATCAAATTCTTTTATACCAAGCACGAGGAGCCTGCTTAAGGCAATACAGTGCCTTCTTTAGCCTGCAAACATGAGACTCCTTCCCATGAACCTCAAAGCCATTAGGTTGCTTAATAAATACCTCTTCCTCAATTATACCATTTAGAAATAATGTCTTCACATCCATCTGGTGTATCTTCCATCCCTTAGATGTTGCAAGAGCAATGATGGTCTTGATAGATGTATAATGAGCAACTGGGCAAAGGTTTCCTAATAGTCTATCCCTTCTTTCTGAGAGAATCCTCTAGCCAAAAATCTATCCTTGTACTTCTCAATGCTCCCATCTATTGGATGCTTGATCTTGAAGATCCATTTAGAAGATACAATAGATTTTCCTTCAGGTCTAGGTATGATGTCCCAAACATGATTCTTGAGGATAGAGTGATATTCCTCAGACATAGCATCTTTCCATAATTTCTTACTTGTAGCTTCCTCAACACTGGAAGGTTCAGACTCAATCATTTGACTCATGAAGGAAACATAGTTTGAAAAATTTTGAGGTCTTTTGCTTTCTCTGAAAGTTCCTCTAGGAGTTGCAAAGTTTTCTACCTCTTGCATTGTTTGCCTAGCCCATAAAGGTCTCTTTCTACCAATAGAAATGTTGGTAGGCCCATCAATAGGTTCCAAGGGCTCAAGTGGTTCATCTTCTTTTGGATTAGTAGGCTCCCTCTGAATCTCCATCGTATGGTCAATTTCCATATCCTGGGAAGACTCTTGGTCTTCATTGTCTATCTCCATATGATGAAAATTTGATCTCTTGAATGCAATATCTTCTTCAAATGCAACATCCCTGCTAATCTCAATCAACTTCTGACTAGGAATGTAAACTCTGTAGGCTTTTGAAGTCTCATTGCAGCCCACAAATATTCCCTTCTTGCTAGATGGTTCCAACTTTGTCCTTTTGTCTTTAGGGACATGAACATACACATGACAACCAAATATTATCAAATGGATGACTTCAAGATCTATTCCTGTGAAGGCTTCTTTAGGATTCATGTCCTCTAGGATGTGATGAGGGCTTCTATTCATAACATACATAGTTGTCCTAGAAGCTTCGACCCAAAGGAAGATTGGTAGATCCTGATCATGGATCATGGCCTTTTTTGCTTCTACAATTGATATGTTCTTCCTTTCTTCTACACCATTTTGTTGAGGGTTGTAGGGAACACAAAACTCCCTCTTAATTCTTGCTTCAACACTAAAATTTTGAGAGCTTCCAGAGATGTATTCTCTTCCTTTGTCAGATCTAAAAAACTTTGATCCTTTTCTCAGACAAGTTTTCTACTTGAGCTTTGAATTCCTTGAATCTTTCAAGTACTTCCTCATATTCTTTAGTCTTTAAGAAATGAATCCAAGTCTTTCTAGAGTAGTCATCAATAAAAATTATATAATACAAGAAAACACTCAAAGAAGTAACAGGCATTGGACCACACAAATTAGAATGAACAAGATCTAGAATACATTTAGATCTACTTTCACTACTGTGGAAGGGTCTTTTAGTGTTCTTACCCGATGTGCATCCTCAACAAGTACCTTCATACTCTTGGCTCAATTTGGGAATGTCGGTGACCATCTTCTCCAAGGTTGGAAGAGCACGGAAGTGAATGTGATAAAATCGTCTATGCCAAATCTCACATGAACTTGAAGCATCATGAAACAAGGCTTGTAGAGGATGGGTGGAGAGCCTATAGTGATATTCTTGTCAAACACCAATCACATTGGATGTCCTAATGTTAGAGTTCTTTGACCATGCAAGAAATTTTCCTTCAGAAAATGCTACTTGATACCCCTTGTATTCTAAGGTTGAAATTGAGACAAGGTTCCTCTTGATGCCAGGTACAAATAGTACATCACTCAACTACAAGGTTATTCCTGAATCTAAGTGAGTGGTAGAGGTTTCGACGCCTTTCACAGAGTAACTTGTATCATCTCCAATTATTACTTGAACACTTGAATCTCTCATCACCAAATCTATGAGATTTTCTCTAAACCCGATGATATGATGAGAGGCACCACTATCAATCAACCAAGTGTTGCTATCTATTGGAACATTGCTTGATAAGGCAGAGTAGAATAGGAATTGTCTTGAATCCTTTTGAGGGGGGAACTCATCCACATCCACAAATGAAGCATGCTTCTTAGGCCTAGTTGGGAAATACTTTGCGTAATGACCAAACTTGTCACATCTAAAACATTGAACATGAGATAGATTCCTCTTATTCTTGAATGCAGGGGCACCATCTAACCCTTTATCTCTATTCCTCTTGAAGTATCATTTCTTTCCTCTTTTTCCTTTCTTCTTCGAGGATTGAGTGAAAAGAAAATGAATATATTCATTTGTAGAGCTTTGACCAATGCCTCTTGTAGCTACCCTTGATTCTTCTTGAATACAATCTGCTCTCAATCGATCAAACTTAGGAATTTTTGATCTTGCACTGGTTCCTTGAATGTATGACTCCCAAGATTTAGGGAGGCCATTGAGAGCCAACATAGTCAGATCCTTGCTATCAACAATATGCCCAATGGTAGAGAGGTGATCTCCCAACTCGGTGATCTTCATGAAGTATGAGATGATCAATTCTCCTTTCACCATCTTAATATGATGAAGTTGTTTCTTTAATGCAAGAGCCTAACTTGTATTATTAATTTCATACATCTCCTCCAAGGTCTTGAACATATCTCTTATTGTTTTCAACTTAGAGATGATTGAAACAATGTGATCTTTCATGAATCAAACAACATAATTTTTTTCCTTAGTGTTATTTCTCTTCCAGTGAGGCTTCTCACTCTCTTTAGTTGGTTTAGGAACTTCGTTCTCCATGAACTTGGCTAACTCTTTTTCCTCCAAAACGAGCATCACTCTAAACTTCTAGGATGTGAAGTTTGATGCACCCTCAAGTCTGTCTTCGACCTTGAGCCCGTTCACCATTTTGATATGGGGATAGATGCAATCAAAGATGAGAACAATAATGGAGGATAACGCTACTTATATAAATCTGATCTGATCTTTTCTTAGACCCTCTCTAATACCATGTTATTTTTTAATGATCGGATAATACAAAACTGAAAGTAATCAGAATATGCAACACAAAAGACAATAGATACAACAAGATACCCTAGGAAAAACCTCCAACTTGAGGGAGAAAAAACCAGCCAATATATCTCTTATATATTGATATAATGAGAGCAGAAATCTACTTACAAATCAGGCACAACACAATATCAATATTGATAAAATGAATAATAGCACCTCTCTTAGATGCATAATACAAATGAATATGTTTCTCCTTGAGATTGAATTGCTGCTACAAAATGATGATCTTCTACTCACGTCTGAACTTCTTCTATAGATGTGAATATGATGAATGAACTTGATGATGGAATGAAGAGAGATCTCATGTATATATACACAAGAGAAGAATCACACCCCTTCATAGAGACAAGTTGGCCCCATTTAAGAAACACGTCCATTCTAGGAGGAGGTGTGAATTTCCAAGAGAAGTCGGCTTTGATAATTAATTAAAAATAAATAATTATTAATTCATTCACAAATGAAGTGCTCCTTCATATGTTTGAAAATTGATATTATATAAATTGAATAACCGTTTTAGCCTATATTCAATTTATCTCAAAATCGTGATTGGAATATTTGACCGAAGCTGAACATCAACAAATTGGACATTGAATTAATTTTTTTTAACTAAATCTTCACATTCGAGCTCCTATAGCGGCTAAACCGTGAGGAATTTGTAGATGATGCAAACTAGTGATTTGCAAAGTTTTGTCTATAGATTATAAATATATTTTTTTCAAAATTTTTGGAATCAGATTGCACTTTTTTTTTATCTCCTTTGAAAACTAGTTTTTATCAGTTAACAACATTTTTAAGGAGTGATGCTGACCGTATACAACATAAAATTTTTTTTATGAAGGATAAAATTATAATTTTTTTGAATTTAGATTTGTAACTATGATATCTATTCGGTTCATTTTGTTTCATAGTGTTTTATTAAATATTTTTTCCTTAACCAAGTTTCAAAGTCAAACCAATTACAATTCAGACATAAGCAGGCTGTATACAACATAATTTTTTTTGTATGTATCAAAATTTAATTTAATTTTTTTTAATGAATTAAGGACATCAATACCCATCCTAAACATATTTTTAATTTTTTTTTTGATAATCTTCTATTTTTTCACATGTGTAGAACAAAGAGCTTGATTTTCGGTGAAAAACCTACATTCACAAGAAATAAAAAATAAATTTAATAATAAAATTTAATTTAATTAAAATTATAATTTTTTGGAAGCTCATAATAAGGACTACACACTTACAACAAATAAATTTTAAATAGATTCAGTTGATCCCCCAAAAGGTAAATCAAAAGTGGTTTTTTATCAGCATTTTGATAGGTGTAAAGGAGACTCTTTTATATGTATGGTTTAAAATTAGCAGGGTTATATTTAAGGGGGGCTTGGTCTAAGGTGGTTTGATCAAAACCTCTTCAATTGGAATCATTTAAATGAAACTTTTCAAGGCTTAAATCATTATATTTTCTAAAAATATATTACTTCAGCAAAAATCAGGATCTCCTAGAAAGTGTCAACCACTATTGTGGAAACACAAATCACCAACATCCCATTGTATTTAACCGATCTCCTAGCCTCTATGGGGTTCATTTTCTCAATTTCTTGAACAATCTCTTCCTCTATTTTCTTGTTGACCTCCTCATGCTGTGAGGGATTAAATCTTTCTTGTGCCTTTTGTATCCTAACATTTATTTTCTAAGCTTATAGCTCATCAATGGATTCTCTAATTCTTTAGTGATCACAAAAGAATCATCCTCTAGAAACTTTGCACAAGCTAGCACACTTGCATCATTAGCTTGACTTTAATCATATTCCCAAGGTAATAGCCCATCATAAAGAATAAAAGGTTTCATTACCTCTCCAACATCAAGTTATGAGAATTCTTTCTCCACTCCTTGATCAACATGGATTGATCCAGTAGAAGTTTCTAGTACATCCCTTTCAACAACCTACACTTCATCAATGCTTACAGAAGGAAACTCCATTTTAGGAATATCTTCAACATTTATTGGTTGTTGCTAGATCTCTAGTACAAGATCTTCTGATTGACTGCCAATTTTTAGTAGGTACTTTTGCAAATCACTTTGAGCAATTTGTTATGCTTGTTGCACCTTCTCTAGAAAAATTTCATCACTAAAATCAACAAGTATCATATCCATTCTCTTAAATTTATCAATGATGTGCTTGTAAGGGCTTTCATAAAATGAACTCTTCGTAAATGCCCTATGCTCAACCTCAAAAATCTTCATCCAAACTTTCTCTCTATCCTAGACAGTAGCACATGTTGGAAAATTTCTTATCACATCTTCCTTGTGATAGAAAACATGAGGTCCATATCTTGATATTCCCCTTTTGATATTTTCTCTATCAATGATTCCTTTTGGATCAAAATTTCTAGTAGGGGTAGTATCCATCCTCAGATTGTTTATCATTATGCCAAACACATCATAAGATTCCTTTGCAGTGACCACAAAATAATCCGAAGAGAAATTTGTTGCAATTATAGAGGCCTTTTTGGATAACCTGAAATTATCCGCATCACTATTGTCCATTTGCCACATTATCTCAGTAAAATCCAACCTATCAGAAACAAACCTAGGAAAAAGGTGTGGAGCCATAGTAGTCCCATAACATTTGATGACTATGTAATTTTCATAAAAATACCAGTCTCCCCAATTTCACTCATAATTGGGATCCTCTCCACATTCTCTAGGTCTCAACAACCCCTTAATTGGTTTAGAGATTTTGTCAATTAGCCTTAATCCCATTTGTACCAAAATAGTGTGTTTTATTGCATTGCAGAATCCAACATAGTTTGAGTTTGAACAATGTAAATCCCAGATGTGTGTCCACATTTAGATAGGCAACCTGTGATTCCTCTCATTCACTTATCTTAGTTTCATGTTTCGACCAAAAACTACCCTTCCCTAGTATAGCAGCATATGCATTAACAATGAATAGTGCCTGGATGTCATAGTGGCTTTCATTTCTTCAAGCTTGATCAAGTCATAGTGTAATTGCTCAACAACTTGGTGAGCATAGTCAAACCATCTATGTTGGTTTGTATGTTGAATTCCCATGATCCTAATTAACAAGGATGAAACTATCCTTCCATCACATTTCACCCCTAGAACTTGACACAACATATAGTATGTGTACCTAGAAAAATCAATAAATTCCTCACAATCTAGTGGTTCAACCTCCTTGATTGCAAACCTAGAGCCCTTATCTTGCTTATATTTTGGAAATTGACCTCTTCTGATCCCAATGCTATGATCAACATATTCCTTTTGCAGCTGATCCATATTGATTTTTTCATTGGCATCAGGGTTTATTTGGAAAACCTCTATGTTCTTACTTATCTTTATTTCAAGAATGCTTCTACCATCTATGTCTGTGATCATCCTGTTGACTTCATCATATCAGTCTATAATCTGTAATATTAAATCTACCTCCAAAAAGATATTAGGGACAACTAGCTTCCCCAAATCATAACCCCATACATTTTGACTAGGGTGTGGAGCATCTCTCCTTTTGAAATTGTACAAAAACAAGTCCCATATAGGCTTAGGCACAACAATGTCATAAATTCCTTCTTCAAGGTCCTTGAAATTCGTGGTTATTATTCCTTTTCCAATGGAATTTTTACCACTTTCTTTGACATCTGCAGGCTAAAACATGTCCATGAAGCAGACACAATTCTTTCATTGCCCCTTCTTTCTATCAATTCCCTCAAATGTCTATGGCATTTCCTAGGAAATCATTTTCTTTTTTCTCTTGGGGGTGGGCTTAGAAGAAGACAACTCACCTAATTGACTCATATTAACTAAACTAGGGTTTTTCAAGTTTGAATTCTAGTTGGGTTTCAAATTGATATGATTTAACATTTTGAAATTCAAAATATAATTCTACTCCCTTTAGCCTACCCCAACTAGGAATTAAACTAATCAAGAAAATTTAGGAACCCTAGGTTACCCTTGCCAACAAATCCTAAACCATTTGATATAGAGAAACAATTCTTACAAAAGAACAAAACTTTGCAAGGTTAAAAAATGGCTTACCAAGGAGAAACCTTCTACAACTCTAGTTCTTCGTGGTCCTTCATCACCCCACTCTCTTATTTAGCTCCACATATGCTAGAATGAAAGAAAATTCATGCAATAGGCCTCTTCACTGCTAGTTGGCTGAATTAAGTCGCCATTAACGGCACCAAAAAACTTGTGCAAGTGAAAAAATAATTTCTGTTAGTTTCCCATTCTCATTCTCATTTGAACTATTGATGTACATGCTTTAAAACTTGATCATATAGTTCACATATTGACACCATCCCCATAATGCTTTTCTAGCGATTTGTTATGTACTAGGTGATAGATTAGAAAGCTTCCATGTGTGCTCCTTCGTATGTACCACTATCAGCCATCACTACTTCATCCCTACTTTAGAGTCTCATCTGATGATGGCAATGAAGCCAACAATGAGAAATTAGTCATTGACCTTATTCACAAGAACATCTTGGCTATGAACGTCCTTTACATCGCTTACCACTTATCCCTTTTCCTTTAGATGATCTCAACTGGCAATGCCCCGATCCTCAGTGATGGGGAGAAATTCCACCCATTAGTGATCATGGGTTCCTATTCAAAAAGTAAAACCAACAAGTGATATTTATAGCACCAGCGAAGGGTTAAAAATTTAACCGCATCACTCATTGGGAGCTGCCTTTCGGTGATGATCTTAGAGAATGTTATGGGTGATAGAATTAAAATGGTTAAAGGGGGCTGACATCACTCATCGTAGGTTCAACATAGGTCCCTTTAAGGGAGAGGCACGATTAGTGATAGACCACCAACAAGTAAGACTTAAGTGATCTTAATATCACATAGGCATGAGTTGTTCTTAAAAGAGACTTGGGGCTGATCAAAAAATGATGATAAAGTCCTTAAGATTCCACTTAAGTAACTGGTTACTTGATGCAACCGATCAATTAAAAATTATGTCGATGAGATAATAAAACATGTGAATGTAAATAAAACCTTAAAAACTTAAACCCTATTAGGAAAAAAGACATGGAAAATCAGACTTCAACCATAAAACAAGTGAGACCATGAAAACTTTTTTTACGGTTCCACCAAGTTTGTTACCGAGATAGATGGAACACCATTTCTCTCTCGATCCCCATGTCCATCTTTATTGTTGTCTCCCCCTTGCAGGCCAACACTTTCCTCATCCCTATGTCCATCTTTATTACCCTCTCCCACTTGCAGGCCAGTTCTCTCCCCATCCCCATGTCCATCTCTATTACCATCTCCCACTTGCAGGCTAGTGCTCTCCCCATCCCCATGTCCATCTCTATTATCCTCACCTACTTGTAGGCTAGTGCTCTCCCCATTACCATGTCCATCTCTATTGCCCTATCCCTCTTGTAGGCTAGTGCTCTCCCCATCCCCGTGTCCATATTTATTTCATTGCCCCACTTGTAGGCCATTGTTCTCCCCATCTACATGCCCATCTCTATTAACCTCTCCCATTTCAATTGCAGCCACATGGCCAATTAAGTCAAGGCCAACACTCTATTTTTTATCCTTTCCCTATAATAGTAGTAATTCAAATGACACATCAAATTCAAATGCATGCAACCAATTCATTCAAATCATTAAAAAAACATTAAATAGAAGAATTCAAATTCACTATTTCTTCTAGAGTTTCTCCATGTCGAGGCACCTTGAAAATTTTGACTCTGTATGCTCCTGGTTCTTCTTCTTCTTCTTCTCAATGTTAGATGGCGGGTTGAGAGGAACAAAATCATATTGCTCTTTAATGGGAACTACTTTGTCTTCCAAATCAACAATACCCTATTCGAGGGAAACACTTCATTGTTCATCATTTCCTTGTAATAGCAACAATTGAAACATCACATGAAATTTAGAGGCATGCAACCAATTCATTAAAATAATCAAAAACAACATTAAATAGAAGATTTTGAAATCACCATTTTTTTTCATTTCTTCTTGAGAGGGCGAGAGGAAACCTTTGATCATGTATGCTCCTTCTTCTTCTTCTTCTTCTCAATGTTAGATAGTGGGTTGGGAGGAACAACATCATCTTGTTCTTCCATAGGCACTGCTCCATCTTCCAAATCAAAAGTACCTTGTTCGAGGGCAGCACTTTGTTGTTCATCATTTCCCTATAATAGAAAGAATTGAAATGTCACATCAAATTCATATGCATGCAACTAATTCATTGAAATAATCAAAACAAACATTAAATAGAAGATTTTGAAATCACTATTTTTTCACATTTCTTGTGAGGGCATGAGGAAACATTAAACCATATATTTTCCTTCTTCTTCTTCTCAATGTTAGACAACAAGTTGGGAGGAACAACATCATATTGTGTTTTCATGAGCACTACTTCATCTTCCCAATCAACAACACTTTGTTGTTCATCCTTGTCATCTAATAGCAGGAATCAAAACATTGTATCAAATTTAGATGCATGCAACCAATTCATTCAAATAATCAAAACATACATTAAAAAGAAGATTTCAAGATCACCATTTTTTATTATTTCTTCTTGTGAGGGTTCCTTGAAAATTTTAACCATCAATAATGCTTCTTTCGAATGTTAGTTACCAGGTTGGGAGGAATAAAATCATCTTGGGCTTTTGTGGGCATAATTTCCTTTATTGAATGAACACTACTCTACTAGGTGGCAGGAATCGCTTCTCAACCATCACCCTATCATGTCATGTAAGTTAATGTTAAGTGAACCTTGTATGCATCAGAACAACACATATGAACCAACCAAAATTCAGATTTAATAGTTCAATTCAACATTACCATTCCCTCCTTTCTCTTTCTCTCCTACAATTTTAATATTTTTTTCCTTCTTTGCTCCTTGTTCTCCTCATTGTTGTATAATGCCATTTGATTCTTCACCTCATCCTTTCCTTCCTGGAGAAGTAGAAGAAAGCTATGTTTCCCAAACTTTATACAGACCCTTTCAATAACACACTTATGTTGGAGATTCTTCCATTGATTCTATTCGTACTACATATTTTCCACCTTCTTTTGAAGGTACTCTATCAATTTCTTAGGGGGAGGAGAGGGGCATTTTGGTTCGCCCTCGATGTAGTTCATCCACGCTTTGGTTCTATGAGAATAAGAAGGCGGTGATGCTAAATCTTATGCATGCTGAACAATCTTGAGTCATGATATTTTCTCGTACATTCTACAATACAATAATATATGTATTTAGCATTCTCCACTTCTCTTATGTATTCATCAGCAAACTGCACAACAAATTTGAAAAAGAAAATATCTTAATATATTTGATATTAAAACAATTTGAATGCACAACATATACACACAACCAAATAATGCAATAATCAAGCTATTATATCTACCTTCCCGTCCACCACATCACCCCGTGCTTTATTGGGTCCATCCCCATCCTTAGGGTCTCACTTTCAATTCTCTTCCTTGTTGTCATGGACTATAGAAAGAGCGTGATGGTCTCCCTAATTATCATTTTGAATCAAAGGAATGATATACTGTCAAAATTAGCATAATTATAATAGACATGATATTTTCTAACTAAAATAGTAAAGCATTTTGATTGATACATTAGAAGTAAAGGGAAATTGAAAGTTCACAATTAATTATCGAACACGTCATTGCCTCAACATTGAGCATTTTCCTAAAATGAAGGGACTTCCTCTATTCCATGGTTGTTATCTCTTGATGAAAACATTCCCACTTTCCATTCAAAATCGTAACCACTTATGAGAGATTAAAATTATACATTTGATTGCATCTTGTAATTACTGTATCTTACCTGAACGTTTGTGGAATGCGACCATCTCGAAGAAGATGCACCACTGCACACCCTCTTAGGTGTACTGCCAACTTCAATGACATTCATCATTGTAAGAAGCACTTTCCATTTTGCAGCACACATCCCTGGTTTGTTGTAAAATGTAAAAAAATTGCAAGTTTTATGGAAAGTTAAAGTTCCAAAATTTTTTGCACCATTTGTAGTAAGAAAGCATATATTTTTCAATCATAAGAAAAAATTGAAGCACATATTTTACCCTACCTAAGACTTGTGATAAATTTTGAAGGTTCCTTTCATTACATTCTTTTTGTATAAACAAAAAAGGGTTTTCAATACATTCCTATGGTTAGAAAAATTGCTAGTTGGAAAAGAGATGGTGCTATGACACCTACAACCCACATAATTTTATAAAACGCTATACAAGTAACCCACTATGTTTTCCAACCTGTAATTATTTTGTGCATTTTATTTTTTTCAGTCACATGAAGATTCTAAATTACAATTTATACCATAACTAGCAGTTGTAAATTTTGGAGGTGCCTTTCATTACATTCATATTGTCTAAATAACAAAATCTTTTAAAGACATTCAAATTGTTATGTGAAATTTCAGGTTGGAAAACACTAGGTGTTATAAATCTTGCAACCCACATGCTATTCTAAAACCCTTTACAAGTAACAACCCAATTGGTTACTTGTCCCTCACCTCAATTTGGTATGTTATATGATTTTCTTGAGAACATTTTTCTTTCTAGATAGCAATAATGTAATGAAATTGGAAAACACTAGGCATTAAGAAACCTGCAATTGAATGTATCCCGCACCTGCAAGTCCCAACCATCCTCTCAAGTGTTTAGATTTAAAATATCTAGAATGAAACAACTAACAACCCATATTGTGTTTTCCAATTTGCCATTATTTTGTGCATTTCTTTGTTTCTATCATATGAAGAAATTCAAATATATTTGATACTATAACTATGAAGTATTATATTTTGAAGGTGAACTTCATTACATCATTACTATATACGAAAAAAAAGGCTTCCAAGACATTCATACTGTCAATATAATTGTAGCTAGAGGATACATAAAACTATCCAAATTCATGTGAGGTGTGAACAACCAATTAGGTTCTTACTGTGTAAGTAACCAAAATGTTGTCATTACATTCATATTATCTATGTGTGTTGACCTTGCTGTTGTATGAGAATGTCAACCTTTCAATGCCCAACACAAGCGTTAGATAACATGCATGGTAGGTGGTTAAACCATATCATGAATCACATGGACAACATTGAATGAGGGGTGGAACTACCAAAATTCCAACAATCCCCCTCCCCCACCAACACGACCATAGGATTGGAACCCACAACCTGACCCTAATATAAATTATAGTAAAACTCATCATCAAAACTAATAGTAACCTCTACAAAAACATAACATTTCATGACAACTGGGCAACTTTGAAGCATACCTTTCTCATTTCCAAAACATGCACTTGACTTCATCATACATCAATTATACCTTTTGACATCATGGACCTTAGTGGACCAGATTGTGGAAGAGGTGGTGGTGTGTGCTGGAATGAAGAGCTTGTTTTCAAAATATTGCAAAGTTGCTCCAAAGATGCCTAGTTATCATGAAATTTTGTCATGTTTTTATAGAGGTCTTATCTAATGCTTGTATCGGGCATTGATAGGTTGACCTTTTCATACAACAAAAAGGCCAACAATATGTAATTGCATGTTGGAAAACACTAGGTGTTATTAAACATGCAAACCAAATACCATTTTCAAACCCTTGATAGGTAACATCCCAATTTGTTACTCACCCCTGAGTTGAATTTGGATGATTTTATATATCCTGGACCTACAACTCCACCCCATGCTCTCAAACCTTTAGCTTTCAATGCACAAAATGAAAGAACTCACAACACATAGTGTTTTCCAACCTCCAATTATTTTTTGCAATACGTTGTGCCATCATGTGGTGTATGTATTTTTCTATGTTATGATGCCTCTAACATGCATTCTTCTAGGGATAATAGCCACATCCAATTACAAGGTAGAAGATAATATCCCTACAAAATATAGTAAAATCAAGCTATTATCTTAGAAAAACATATGTCTTCGACATGATAACATAATCAGACATGTCTTATCCCTGAAGAATGGCAATACACTATCATCTGTAAGCCATGTAGTTTTGCAAGGAGATCACCTTCTGGAATTGGGATGAGGCTATTCTCCCTACAAAAATGTATGTCACATGAATCATAACAATCATCATGTTTTAAAAGTCATTTCAAAATGGTCAAAAATCCCAAAATGTGGCATTCAAAACCATTATTAGCAAATACGAAAAAGCCCAGGAAAGGTCCCATTTTCCACACTCACATTTTATAGGTTGTTGGAGAGCAACAAGAAGGAGTTGGAGGTTTTCATAGGCTGAGGAAATGTGGCCATCCTCCATATGAAAACACATTTGATAGGCATAGGCAACTAGCTCGCTAGCAGGTATGTTTATCCACCAACAATACATGCCATTTTTCCATTCTGCCTACGAAATGTGAAGAAATTAATGGCTATTCATTGTAAATATGGGTTTTAATTGATGGGAAAACAAAGCGTTTTACTTGGGAAAAGGGGTTTTCATTTGAAATGTAAAGTTGTTTATGTTTTTCTGTGTTGATGGTTTTTAAATTCTGGTTGTTGTTCCCAAGGAAAAAGGGGGAGTTTTTTATTCTTTGTTCCTCTTTGTTTTGGTTTGTCCTTGTTACCAAAAGACACATGATGCCTACTCTGATATGTTTGGTTTATTCTTCATTGGTGATGCTTAGTGTTATGTCCTGCATAACCACCCAATCTTTTGCCTTGGTCAAAATGGGTCCCCCTTTTATGTTTTTGTCTTTGGTTATTTTCGAACAAAGTTTGGAGTTTTTTTTCTCCAACACTTTTTTTTCTTTTGTTTTTTTGCCAGAATCGGAAATGGAACGGAATCAGGTTTGAAACTTATTTTAAGGATTTCATTCCGATCCTGATCCTGGTTGTCTTTTCTTTTGTCTTTTAGGTTTGTTGAAGCCGAAGCTGGAGTGGATGTTAAGTCTGTGGTTTATTCGTAGTTTCCAAATTGGTTTCTATTCCTCCTCCGCCTTCGCCTCCGCCTTTTGGTCTGTTCATTTGGACTTAAGATTGGTGATGGGTTTTCTTGTTTCGGTCTTCATGTTTTTTTTAGCTTTTTATTTCTTCTTTCTTCTTTGTTGGCGGAGCCAGAACTGGAACCTTAACCAAAATCGAAACTTGGACAAAGTTTCTGAACCAACTTCCACTCTGATTCCGATCCTGCCCTTTTGTTTTGTTGTTTGAATTTACTTTAGTCGCACAACAGTAATGTGCCAGTTCCCTCTATGGTTCTGACTTTGATCTACCGCATTTATGGCATTAATTACAGGTGCCCTACACATATGAAGCTGCATTTTTAACCTTAATTAATGATTAACTCAATGTTATCATCACTATTTAAAGATTAAGGATGAACCAGAGCTGCGATGGAATGTTAGAGCACGTGAATCAATCAAAAGTGAGGTAGTTGCGCATGGATTCACATCAGAGGGCTAGCCTATTTGATTGCATTTGGAGGTAGGGTTTCTATTCTTCATTTCATTTGTTTGTGTTTTGTTTGATTTGGTTGTTTGTGGTTCGCATGGATTCGTGACTCTTGGTTTTCTTTCGAGTTCATGTTGTTCGTTTTGTTCATTTTCTCTTTGTTTTGTTTTCTTGTTTTGTTTTGTCTTTTTTGTCTTTTCTTGTTTGTTTTGTTTTTTGCCACAGTCATTTTCACATTTTAGTTGTGACCGTACTATGATATCCTGGATTTTTGAGAAAATAATTAGGTGCTACTCTACATTTATGGGGTTCGTTGATTTACTGCTTTGGTTGCGGGTTTTGTTATGAATCAACTTAATTAGTTTTTGAATAGGGTTTAGTTTGTGCCCTAATTATTTGAAGTCGAGGGTTTATAAATTAGGGTTTTGGCGTTATTCTGTTTATATTAAAAATGATGCCCTAGTTGTTACAGTTTTTGCTTGATCATATGGGGATGGTCTCATTCGGTTATTTTTAAGCCCCCTCGATTTGTCATGACCTAGTCTTTAGGTTATGATGTCATCCGTTATCCTGTTAAAGTTGCAAGTGACGTCATGATTATTTTGAGTGGAATCAAAATCGGGATTGATTTCGATCTTGAACCTTGATTTGTAATAAGTATCAATTACCATTTTCATCCTGTCTCTGATCTCGCTTCCAATAAGGAGTAGGATAACAATATTTTTAACACAGATGGAACCGGAATAGGACCTAGACATAAATTTCAAATTTCTTCATGGTACCAAATCAGTTTCCATTTTGATTCCGATTCCGGTTACCATCTCAACTCCGATTTCGATTTCGGTTGTCATCCTGACTCCAACTCTGATCCAACTATATGGTTTATTGCAAACTCAATGCCTATTATGTTCTTGACCCTGATAGTGTTTTTAAAGGAGACTTTTTAGGATGTCTTCTACCTAGTTCCACCTCCGTTATGTATGGAAGGGTAAGATCTCTAATCATGGTATACTTCTTATAGATCTAATTTGGGGTTTTATTACAGGAAACTAAAAGATGTCTGGAGCATCAGGAGAAGCTTCTCAGAGGAGTCAGCCTATAGAAACTTCAAAGGCAACAACTAAGTTTAAAAAGGTTAAACCTGAACAACTCTCTTATACCTTGAGGTATAATCATCAAGGTCCTATTGTCACTGCTAGCAAGGTGGAATCAGATTGGGCCGATATAATTGACACAAATCTGGGTCCATTTAATTATGAGGAGTTGTACTCTGAGACATTTGCTGAGGAGGTGACAATGAGAACTGAAAGGATAGTTGAGTCTAGTTTGGCTCACATTACTGTGTTTTCTCTATCAATCCAATGCCCTGAGTTGATAATGACAACAGCTAGAGCTTACAATTTGGCCACCAAACAATGTGTGGATTCATAGGGCAATGTGATCATAGACTTGACTCCTCAAATGTTTCAATTTATGTTTAGTGTCCATAATCCAAAGAATCTTGGACAACTTAATGAGGCAAAAAATTTAGAAATATACAACAATCACAAGGAGACCAATAAGGCTCATTTAAACAAGAAATGGTTAAGAACAGAGAAGAAGTCTCTAACATAGATTTCAGATCAGCCAAGAAGGGAAAATTTCTACAAAGAGGTTGTAGATATTATAATGATGTTATCTGGAGTCTTCGGGAAGAGATATTCTTTTCATTTTAAGGAATGTATGTTTCCATTCATTCATACAATCTTGGATGGCAGGCAACAGTTTGATTGGCCTATGATTGTCTCAGAGAGCATACATAATCAGCTAATGAGAGTGAGGGAAACTAAGATCTTCTTTAAGACCTCTTATGTTGTCTATGTAGCAAGAAGGGGAGGCATCTTTCCAAGATTAAACAGAGTAGGAGTACATGGAGAAGATGATGGGAAAAAGAAAGTATGGAACCATTATGACCAACTGTCCCTGCAAATTTTTGAGTTACATTTTAGAAGAGTTAATGATGCATGTTTGTATGTAGTTATTAACCAAATTAATGGAGATGCGAGGTATAGACTAAGCCAGGAGTCCATGGAATTCATTATAGAATGGGGGTGTTGGTATATCCAGTACCCCAAATTTACTTATTTCAGGTTGGTTGGGTTTGAGGGTAATCCTCACTTGCTCCCTAGGTGTTGTAGCAATATAATAGTCTTAATGGTGTTTCTTTACCAAGCTTTAGGGGTCAATGAAAAGTTTGGAATAAAGCATAAAATAGGTTGTCTCAAGTTCCCCATGCAATCATGTGAGTGCAACTTCCCACTGCTTGTGGGAGCTAAGGTTGTTTGTAATGAGTTAAAGCATTTGAAGTTGGGCCTATATACTGCCAAGAAACATTTTGATCCAAAGGAAAAGATGAATACCTTGCTTGCTTCAGTCTTTGATAAACATTTCAACCTATTGGAGGACTTCTGAAGTGATCTCCAAGATGAATATGACCTCAGGAAGAGAAATTATGAGAGGTTGCATGTCCCACTTATGGTAGAATTTGGGCTCAAATTTGACATTCCTGAAACACTATCAGATGATGGTGTAATTTTGGATCCTGTATATGAAGCACAAAATATAGGTACCAAGAACTTAGACCATGTGGATTGGGATGTAGAGGAGACAGTGGATATCAAACAAATAGCCAGACCAGTGTTGGATAGTAGTATCCAATTGGTTGTACTCAGAACCAAACCTCCCATGGGTCAAACTTCTAAGAAAGGGAGAGGGTATAAGAGAACCAAGAGGAGAATGCCTCCCAAAGAGCCTTTAGAATTTTTCCCCACTAATGTAGAGGATTTTGAGCTTGAAGATCTGACCCAAGAATTTCCTGAGGCACATGAAGGGGAAGTTTCAATAGGATCGGTGCCCTCAACATTAGTTATAGGAGAATCATCTACCCAACTCCCTCTTACAGAGCAACAAAGTGGAGAAATGCCTAAGGGGACTCTCCATGATGAAGTTGAGGCTTTAAAGGAAAAGGAATAAGAGATGGAGATTCATGACATAGAAATAGACTCTGATGATACTTTATTAGATAAGGAGACACAAGAGGAACTACCTCTGGAGGAAATTGAGCATGTGTTGACAGAAGAAGATCAACGGGCATTATTTGAAGAGGCTAAGAAGGCTTTAGATGCACAAGCACATGATGAAGTTGTGGGAAAGAAAAAGGAAATAGATGCAAAGGCACAAGAAGATGTAGTACTTCAACAACAATAGTTGGAGGCCAAGGAGAGAGCTGATGAAGTAATCAAGCAAAAGAAGAAAAAGGAGCATGAGCTCAAAACAATGGAAGAAAATGACAAGCTGGAGATGGTACAAAAGATACATGAGCTAGAAGAAGAAAAGGCCAAGCAAAGAAGACAAAGAGAGGCCCTTGAGGCCAAGTTTAAAATGATTGAAGAGGCCCATAAGAAAAGAAAAGAAGAAGGACACCTGCAGAAGAGTAAGGATGCTGAGGAGCTGGCTAAGCAGCAACAAAAAGAGAAGGAAGCATCAGACAAACTCAAGGTCTTGGAGGAGGAAATAAATAAACTACTTGAAGAGAAGAGGTTGGAGGAAGAGAATTTGAAAAAGGAGCAAGAAGATAAGAGAATACAAGAGCAAAAGGATAGGGAAGAGGATGAAAAGCTTGCAAAAGAGAATGTAGAGGAAGAACAACAAAATGTATAGGAGGTTGATTCTCAGCCTAGGGTTAATGTACTACAACCATTATCTTCTACAACTGTTGCCTCTTCTTCTACGGTAATAAATAGTACTCTGAGTGCTCCTACCTGGTTGAAGTTTGATCTTCAAAAGAAATAAATAGCTCCCCCACAACCTCTTAATTGGGAAGATATGATTAAGGAAATTGAAAAGGAGAGACCCAAGAAGAAGGCTAGAATCCTTCATTCCACAAGGTTAACCGAAGTAGGGGAAATTATTGTAGAACGTGTAATGTCAGTAGTGGATAAAGATATGGGAGATATGTAGGTCATTGATTACCAACTAGGCACTGTCAATTTAGGATGGCCTACAAGAAATCAGCAGATGAACCTGCTTGATGTTGTAGCATCATCCACCAAGTCAAGGATGATGGAGGACAAGCAAAGAAAGGATGAAATCAAAGCTCAGTTGGATCAACTGCAAACCTTTTTGAAGGATGTTTATGCTCCTAGATCACAAAAAATTGCTACCTTAGAGACACCAATTTTTCTTAGCAAGAGAGAGGTGGATGATCTGGTGCAGATAAAGAATAAGGCTGAGATGATGGACAAATGGACAGATAAACATAACTAGGAGGTAGGTGAGGTGCTAGTAAGCAGTTTTGAGATCCATAAGATGGCATTAGAGTTAATAGAGGAAATGAAGCACCATGCTGAAACATTAGAACAACAAGAGGAAGAATATAGATGATATGTCCAGAGGATAAAAGATATCAATAAATTTCCAAAGTCCACTCTTGTTGAGCAGTCAATCCTTGAGGAAGACAATGCAAACTTCTTGGAAAATCCTCTAGCATAATTCGGCTCAGATCTGATTTTATATACAAACATAGGAATGAAATCCAAGATGCTAGTAAGGATTTGAATGAACAACTTGATGAAATAGAAGCTTTTGTAGTTGTTCTAGTTAATGTTGATATACTGGTTAAAGAGGGCTTGCCTCTAAGTCAATTAAAGGAGAAATGGGACAATAGATTTCAAGAGATTATGCAAAAAGAGGATGATGGAGAGGATCTATTATTATATAGATTGATGGATGTTAGGGAAGGAGTGAAGGCAACAAGAAAGGAGTTGATTAAATTGAAAGAAATGAAGGAGTTTGCCTCCGTAGAATTGAGGAGAATTAAATTTGAGGATAGCTGGATTGATGGGCCAGATATAGATATTCTTCAATAGGTCTTCTCCAGTTATGATGATACATTCTGGAGAAAGCTACACAAGAATGAGTTGGCAGTCTATTTTGGGGCTCATGACTTTCCCCCTCTTTGTTTCTTTCCTATTTCATAGGGCAATCAATGTTGGAACTGGAGATCAGCTAGTTCAAGTTTTAGAGGAGATTTCAATTCCTTGATTAGTGGATCTCAATTTTTATTGAGAGGAATTTATGGTTTGCACGCCTATATGTATTTTCAGGCGCCATATTGTAAAGGTCGGCTAATGAGAGTAGAATTAGCCACTTGATAGTAGGGGATAGGAATTTCATAGCTTTAAGAGGATACTTTGTTTTTCTTAAGTTACAATTGATTATAGAATACACTTTTTACGTAGTGTTATGTTGAAATTGAGTTTACTGGATGAGGTTAATGAATCATAATCTATTTGTATGCCAGTGAGTTTGTTGAAGCATAAATGTTTCTTATTTGATGAGAATCAATAGAAGTAACCAAATTTCAAAGATTATTTCATTAAATTGTCTATGTATGGAATTGTTACATGTCTGTTGATCTATGTTATTAGCAACAAATGAAGATTTTGTTCTTTTTTATATCTTAAAAGTATTGTGATGAGTAATTGTGATAGTTAAACTAAGCACTATAGATGCATGCAATGGTATGGATTGTTCTATATATTGCATCATATTATGGTTTTCTTGATCTACTAGAGGAGCATTCATTTTTGAAATCATATGTCTGGATATTAGAGAATTTCATTCATGTTATATTGATTTACGCCTTGACCTATCTTTTTCTGTTTATTTAAACCCCTTTCGTTAAGTATAGATTGATGAATCTGTTGTTGCTTGCATTCCTTATTACCAGCAAAGGCCCCTTAAAAATTATAGTTGCATGGACCAATTGAGCGACACTAGACAACTGAGAACCAACTACCATGACCTTGGTAGTTAGGCTACTATATATTGTCTTTCTTTTTAGGAGAAATAGAGTAGAAATATTCTGTTTAACGTTGTTTGTGTCATTTTCACCATCAACACTTAGATTCAGTGGTTGATATAATGGTTTTTTTGTTGGCATGATTAATGGTAGCATACCCTTGATGTTCAGATGGTGACATTGTTGATGCTAGTGGAATTTTGTTTGACATTGTGTGAAATATGTGTGCAAGTGGAAAATTGGCATTAACATGGTTTCTATGGAAAAATAAAAAGGATTTTTGTTTTGTTTTAAATGCTAGACTTTCAATCATAGCATCCTTTACAAGGAATAAAAGGGAAGCACTTAACACTCCATGCACACCATATTTTTGGCAGACCTTCCTAGAGGTCACCAGTTCCTTAAAACATAAAATACTTGCATATGTTGACTTGCAAGATAATGATAATGTTTTAGTTTTGATGGAAAATATGTCTCAAAGGGGATGCAATAATATTGTTAAGGAACAGTGATAAAGGTGTCGATACATGTTTTTGATCACATGAAAAAAGGATCTAGGGCTCGATGAAAATAATGTTTAACATGTGAAACTTATCGAACAAAAATTATTGTGTTGGTTATTATTGTGAAGAAAACTCACGAGGATTTAGGATTTGTAGATGATGATGATTCTTTTGCTTGGACAAGACAATGCTCATTTGGTTTTCAGTGAGAGGACAATCATTTACAGGATGCATTTTTCTCAAGTAATATTCTCTAGTAGTTTTTGTTGACTAGTAGTTATTTGTTTGATTAAAACTTGCAGAGAAGGTTATATTCATTGTTGGTTGTGTGAGTATTCAAACAAATTTTTTAATTTTTTGAGCAGTTTGTTAAGGGTATTTTTTGAGTATTGTGTTTATGTTAAGAGAAAATGGGTGTTTTTTTTCTACGAATAATGGTACCTAAAATGTCAAAATCTTTGGATCTCCAGTTTGTATTTGTTAAGTGAAATGGACTTTTGTTTTAGTTGTAAATGTTGTCTAATTCTTCAAAATCCTTGTCTGGGTTTATGGGGTTGTGGTTTACTTTCTCCATGTGGGTAAAGGTGTTTTATTTTGACAGTGGTTAAATGGAAATGCCATTTTGATCGAGCTTTTTTTTTACTAATTATTTTGTTAAAGGTTGAAGGAATAGGTTGTAGTTCTAAAGAAATAGTTTTGTGATCATTCTTTTTACCTGTATTTGTGCACAAGTAGTTTTGAAGACAGTTAACAGGTTACAAGTGGCATTATTTGAAAGGTAGTCTATAGTAGTTACCATTCTTGAAATGTTTATATAAATAGTGATTTATCATTGTTTTATGTTTGGTGCTTTTCACAGAGTTATCATGCTAAATGTATAAACATAATTTTGTAAAGAATTTTTGCAAACATGAAGCAAAACAGATTGTATCACTAATATATTTTGTATTTTAAAGATTCCAAAAAAATGAATCTTTAAGATAATGTGTATTAGATTGGAGGTAAAATATGATTTGTTGAGAAATAGAGTGATCCTCTGTAGTTGAATTATTCTTTATTGAGAAATGTATAGTGAAGTTAAAATGATCAAGTCAGTGAGATAGATTGATCATTTCTAGTGAGGCACATTTAATATCAGTGAGACATCCAGTGAGGCATTCTTGTAACTAGTGAGGCTGTTTAGTTAGTGAGGTTATTTTTCCAGTGAGGCACTCTATAACCAGTGAGGTTCATTAAGCGAGTGAGACAATTTTATGAGTGGTTTTTCTAACCCAAGAGGGTTTTCCACTGAAAAAATTAACTACTTTATGGGTCTTTATTTGGTTTCATTTGCGATCTTACTATTTCATAGTTATAGATTTTTGCACTTACATTTATGTAATTAATAATCAACAATTCAGATCGGTATGCATGTTAGCTCTTGGAACATAATTCATATTGTTCTCAAAGGTTTTAAAAAGGGTTTTTAAATGTCAACAAATTGATTTAATTTGTCTAGACATTGATTCACCCCCCCACTCAATGTCTCATGTACTCCAACAATTGGTATCAGAGCCAAACCCTTGTCTAGAGTTAAACTAGGGGATTCTTGGTGGAGTACTGGTTATCATAGGAAAGAGAAATAGGAATAAGAAAGATAAATCATAGCTTGCAAAAGTAGAAACACCTAAAGAGAATCGACATCCTGTAGAAGAAAAGATTTTTAATATAGAAATTCATGAATTTGTGGTTGACATGAATGATTCAGATATTGAAGGAGAAATTGATTTTGAGGAAAAACTTATTTTTTCACTTGATAAGATTAAGAGTTTTAGAAAGGTGAACAAGGAAGTAATATTTTAGTTAGAGAAAAAGGGAGAAGATTGCAAAAAGTTAAAAATTGAAATTATCTCTTTAAAAGAAAAACTTGAAAAATCAAATGAATCAATTATCTATTTGAAAGTAGAAAATGAAGAAAGTAAGGGAATAACCCAAGTGACTAGGTCCAATTTAGAAGCAAGAGAAGTTGAGTGCCAAAATTTAGAAAGTGAAAAAGTTGTTTTAGGGAAAGATCTTGAAAGTAAATATTTAGTTATAGAAAAATCAGAAGTTTGATCAAAGTACCAACAAGCTAAATGAGATGTTGGATAAGCAAAATCATCACAAAGACATTTTTGGTTTAGGGTATGAAAAAGGAAAAAGCTCTAAAATTCAAGATAAGCCTAAACATAAAATAGTATTTGAAACAAAATATGGAAATATTTTAATGTTAGACAGACTCCAGGAAAGAAGGTAGACCTAAATTATTACTCCACTACCCCTGAGATTGAAACCAAGAAGAAAGAAAAAGAGAATGTTTTTGATATTGGAAGAAGAAGATCAAGCAGGCTCTCAAAGAAATATCATTCAAAAAGGTATAACTACTCTCAATTTAATGGTTATTGATATATATGTTTTGCATTTGGTCATAAAGCATTAGAATGTTGGATGTATGAAATGAAAAATGATGGGAAAAATAATTTTAATGAGTTGGCCTATAGAAAGAATAATGCCACATGTTTTAGATGTAACTATCTTGGTCACATTGCAAGAGATTGTGGTAGATAGGTTATAAATGATGGTGTTAGATTCATGAGAAGTTATAGATCCTTGGTCATGTGCAAAAGTTGTAATGGTTTTGGACATAGAGCCAAGTTTTGTAGAAGTAAATTGTTGAAATTACCTAATCAAGAAGATTCTTTGAGCAAGCAAAAGAAAGAGCTTATGAAAATCTAGAGAAGAAAACAAAATCGGGATAAAAAGGATTCTAAACTTGTGCATATTGCACAAGGGATATCTCATAGCATGTAAAAGTTAGCATGAAGCAAGGGGGAGCAGGTTAGTGATTTACCTTTTAGCTACTAGAGAAAACAAGAAACTTAAGTAAAAGCATGAGATTGGTATGCAATGCATCTATCTGATATCCTTGGTTTGATATATATATTTGAAAAGTTCATAAGTTGGTAAAAAAATTCAGTATGTTGGAAGTGTAGTGTTACCATGCAGGTTATCAAATGACAGATATGAGGTAATGGTTCCTTAGTCATTTGGTGATTTTTTGATAATAGGCTTTAATATAAGTTGTTTGGTTGTACTCTTTTATGTACAGTTGTTATAAACACACTATTACTGTTGGATGTTGTGGTTCTGTTGCTAATATGTGGTTGTAATTGATGTCAACACTATTAGCATTAATGTCTTTAAGATTGTATATGTCGAGGATATTGGGAAAATTATAGAAAAATATGTTATAAGTTTTTTGTAAAGTAGTGAAGATTTGTATGGTAGAAAGTTCAGTATCTTGATAACTAGATGTTATAGATTAAAGGGTTTGTTCTCAAGCCTATCTAGTTTCTACTCTAAAAGTTTCAGAGGTGTCTATGAAGATTTGAGAAAGTTATAAGTCTCTATGTTATGAGAGCTATTCTATTACTACAAATGGTGTTCATGGAAGAAGATAATGTGATTCTGGTAATCTGAGTTGTTGTGTATGTTCCTACAGTGTTCGTGGATGTTTCCAGATCATATTATATCTATGCTACATGTCTGCATTGATCATTGTTCTCGCGATCTGAGATTTTCTCTTGTGTGTTCATGTTTTCATGTTCATGGATGACAAGGTGTTTGAAGCGTGTTGTGGATCTTCAAGGAAGAATATTTGAAGGTGTTTTGTGTTCGAGGACATTGTTTTAGGTCTGTACTATTTTGTAGCTGACCTTGGTTGATGCACATTGATAATGTTTATTGTTTTGGGCTGACAATTTGCATTCATTCTATTATTGTGTTGAAGTCGACATAAAGCAATGTAATTTCTTCTTGCAAATATATATAAGATATTTTTTATCTCATTTGAGACATGTATGATGCAAAGTTTGCCAGTGCTATGTGTGAATAAGGTTCAAATCATTCGAATGCAGAGGAGAGTGTGAAGAAGTATTCATGTGCTTAACCAAAACTATACTCAGGCATTAGCAAATGCTACTTTATCAATTCAAATTCTTTAGATGGATTTAATATAAATATTTTTAGTAAGACGGTGAGTCTTCCTTTTAGTAGTGAGCTCTAGGCAGTGTGCCTTTATGCATGTGCATTCCTCATATATTCTTCTTATAATTTTAACAGGGTATAACTTATGGATTAGCCTCCACCGTGATTTTTCCCCTAGTAGGGTTTCCATGCAAAAATCTTGGTGTTATGTGTGTTTTTGATGTGTTGTTGATTCATTCTTTCACTATTATCAATCAGATCAGATATTAAAGGTTATAAGTTCAATAAGTTTGAAATTCTGAGACAACTGATTCACCCCCCCTCTTAGTTGTCTGCCCATGTGTTTCCAACAACTGGTATCAGAGGAAGTTCCTTGGAAGAAGTTTCACAGCTTTAGGTGATCTAGGATGGTGAAATACAAGAAGGATAGTCCGAGATTTAATGGAACAAATTATTCTCTATGGAAGACTTGAATGGAGTGTCATCTGAGATGCATTGGTGAATCCTACTAGAACATTAAATGCAATAGGTATGTTATTCCTCTGAATGGTCCTACTACTACTGCTAAGATTAGGGATGTTGAATATAACATCAGGGTTGAGGAAGCATTGTTGAAAGCTTTGACTAATTCTGAGATGACGAATGGTATGGATTTGAGAACTACTTATGAGATCTGGAAAAAATTGGAAACTTTATATGAAGGTGATGCAAATGTGAAGATGGCTAAGATATAGTGTCTAAAAGGAAAATATGAACTATTGAAGATGGGTAATGATGAGAATATTGCTAATTTTGTGCAAAGAGTGAATTAACTTGTGTGTGGTACCAGATGTCCTGGTGGATAGGTGGATGAATCATATATTGTTGCTAAAGTTCTTAGATCCTTACTTGATGCATACAAAATCAATGTTGAATCCATTGAGGAGCTCCGAGCTGTGAAAAATATAACCAGTGATATGTTGGTTGGTAAACTTACTACTTTTGAGTTGAGTGAATTTGGTGATGCCCTTCCTAAGATAGAATCTGCATTTAAAGCTACTACTTCTAGTAGAGACAATCATAGATATGATCCAGGTGAAATTTCTTCTAGAAAGGTATTTAGATATGAGGAAGAAATGAGATAGATTGAAGAAGAATAAAGAGAACTAAGTGAGCTTGAAGCACTTATTATCAAAATGGAAGCTAGAGGAGAAGGTAAGTATAAAGGAAAGTTGGATATTAAATGTTTTTCTTGCAATAAGATAGGTCATTTTGCATCAAGGTGTCTGGAAAGAGTTCCTAAGCCAAAACCTTACAAGCCTAAATTTCAAAAGAAGTGTTATGATGTTGTTGATGAGGGTGTGACAGATGATGAATCTGACAAAGGGAATGCAAGTGAATATGAGTTTGTGTTTATTGCTATCAAGGAAAATAATTATGTTTCTATTGAATATGCTAGTTGTACAAATGAGGAGAAAGCTCTAGATGCTCGAGTTGAAGAAAATTTTGAATGGGTAATTGACAATGGATGTTCACATCACATGACAAGTGACAAAAGAAAGTTTGTAAGACTGGAGAAGTATGATGGTGGTGTTGTAATATTTGGTGATAACAATGGTGGTATAATCTATGGTAGAGGATGTATTTATTTTGATGGTAAGCATAATACTGATGATCTTTATGTTAAAGTTTTGAAGCATAATCTTTTGAGTGCTGGACAGATGGTTGATAAGGGATATAATCTTCAATTCAAAGATGGAAAATGTAGCATACTGGGAAGTTTTGGAAATGTGATTGCTTCAAGTACAAAAACAAAAGGTAAAATATTTCATCTGAATGCTAGTAGTAAAAGTTGTCTAATTGCTCAAGTTGATGAAAGTTGGTTGTGGCATAAAATAATGTGTCATATAAACTTTGACAATATTATTAAGATAAGTTCCTCATAGGTTGTGAGAGATCTTCCTAAGTTGGTAAAGCCTACTAATACCATATGCAGGGAATGTAAGCTAGGAAAACAAACTAGAATTTCATTTCAAAGAAAACAACATTATTCAAATGAACTATTGGAGCTTGTGCATACTAACTTGTGTGGTCCTGCTCAAATTAGAATTCTACAAGGTTACAGGTAATTCATGTTGCTTATTGATGATTACTCTAGGATGATCTGGGTTACTTTCTTAAGGGAGAAATCTAAAGCTCTAGAAAAGTTCAATATCTTTAAGGCTATGGTTGAGATAGAGATAGATTTGAAGATTAAGTGTTTGAGATTAGATAGAGGTGGTGAATTTACTTTCAGTGAGTTTAATTCTTTTTGTGAAGAACATGGGAAAAAGAGACAATTATTTGCACAATGGACCTCTCAATAGAATGGAACTGTGGAAAGGAAGAATAGGAAAGTTTAAGATGCTGTGAGAACTATGATGTTGGAATGAAATGCCCCTCATATCCATTGGAGAGAAGCTATGAGTATTGTTGTTTATATCCTTAACCAGGTACAAATCAAAGGTAATACTGATAAGACTCCTTTTGAACTATGGTTTGGTCATAAGCCTACTGCTAGATATTTCAAAATCTTAGGGAGTAAATGCTATATCAGAAGAGATGAAGATCTAGGAAAGTTTGATGCTAGAAGTGATGAAGGAATGTTTCTTGGTTATTGGCCTACCAGTGCTACAACAAGAGATTGAAGAAAATTGTTGAAAGTGAAAATGTTAAGGTTCATGAAGACATTGCTAGACCCTCCAGAACCTATGGATACAATTCTGATGATTAGAATGATATTACAAACAAGAGTCAAAATTCAAATCAAGTTCAGATCATTATGGTGAATCAAGAAGATCAATAAGAAGAAGAGACTAGTGAAAGTACAAAAGAGAGACCACACGAGCTTGAAATTCAAGAACACTCTAAGACTCCAAGGTATGCGATATTAAATCATTTAGGAAATCAGATTATAGGAGATAAGAAAAAATGTGTCTAGACTAGGAGAAGAATTATAGAAGAATACTATTTAATTTTAAAGGTTGAGCCAAGTAATTTCAATGAAGCATGCAAAGATGAACATTGGATTGAAGGAATGAAAGAAGAACTACAAAAAAATGAGAAGAATAATACATGGATTCTTGTTCCTAGACCTAAATACAAAAAGGTAATTGGAACTAAATGGGTTTTTAGAAACAAGATGAATGAACAAGGTGAAGTTATTAGAAACAAAGCGAGACTGGTATGTAAAGGATACTCTCAGATGGAAGGTATTGACTTTGAATAAAAATTTGCTCATGTTGCTAGAACTGAAGCTATTAGATTGTTTCTTGCTTATGTTGCTTACAAAAACTAAAATTTTTATCACATGGATATCAAGTTAGCATTTCAAAATGGTGAATTAGAAGAAGAGGTGTATATTGAGCAACCTGATGGATTTCAATTGACTGATCAAGGAGATATGGTTTTTTGGTTGAAGAAAGAATTGTATGGACTCAAGGAAGCCCCTAGAGGTTGGTATGCCAGATTGGATAAATACTTGTGGAAGCTTGGATTTAACAAAGGTATTGAACTAATAGTAATCTTTATTTCAAGATTGATGATGATAAAGATCTATTTGTGGAATTCTTTGTTGATGATATCATTTTTGGAGGAGATGATCATTTGTGCATGAAGTTTGCTAATGAGATGCAGAATGAGTTTGAGATGTCAATGATTAGAGAGTTGAAATTATTTTTGGGATTGCAAATTACTCAAGTGGATAAAGGGATCTTTATATCTCTGTCCCAGTATGTGAGAGAACTGCTAAATAAATTTGGTATGGAATATTCAAAACTAGTCGATACACCCATGGTGACCGGATGCAAGTTGACACAAGATGATGATTCTCCAAAGGAAAATCAGACTAGGTAACGATCAATGATTGGTGGAGGGTGAACCCAAAAAAGTGGTTTACAATTCAAGCGAGGAGGGAAAACTTCCAAAAACCTCACCCATTCAAAAAAAAATTGTTTTGAGGGGTTCAAACGAACCCAAAAGGGGTTCACTCGAACTGGGGTTCGAGCAAACACCTTTGCATGTGGGAACCCACATTTCCCATTCTGGAAAGGGGGTATGATCAAACCCTTGTTCGAGCAAACCCTTGGGGGTTTGAGTGAACCCCTTAGATTCGCTTGAACCCCCCTTTTCCCACCTTCCCACCCTCTAACACAAAAAGACTCCAGATTTTGGCCCTTCGAAGCTCGGGTTGAGGATTAAAATGGAGGAGACTTCACAAAACCAACTAGAATATGGTAGTCCTTGAAATGAGCTATCCAACGAATATAATTTTAATATGTTTTGGTTTTTTTATGTATGTGGTTTTTTAGATTTATTAAACATAGGTTTTCCACTGAAAAATCAAGTTCTTTATTCTACACATGTGGAAAAATAGCAGATTATCAAAATAAAATTTTAAAAAATATGTTTGAGCTGGGTATTGATGTCCTTGATCCATTAAAAAGAATAAAATTGAATTTTGATACATACAAAAAAATTTATGTTGTATACAGTCCGCCTATGTCTGAATTGTAATTGGTTTGACTTCAAAACTTGATTAAGGAAAAAATATTCAATAAAACACTATAAAACCAAATGAAAGTGCTAGATATCATAGTTGAAAATCTAAATTTGAAAAAATTAGAATTTTATCCTTCATACAAAAAAAAGTTATGCTATATATGGTGCACGTCACTCCTTAAATTTTTAAAAAAAAAAAAAACTAGTTATTGAAGGAGATGGAAAAATAAGTGCAATTTGATTCCAAAAAAAAAGAAAAAAATATATTTAGAATCTATAAACAAAACATCACAAATCACTAGTTTTCATCATCTTCAAATTCCTCACGGTTTAGCCGCTATAGGAGCCTGGAAGTGAAGATTTAGTTAAACGAAACTAGTTCGGTGTCTAGTTCGCCCAAAAATTGTAAACCAATATTGTGGGATCACCCTAGACTATTGTATTTGACTCAAACTAGACCTGATATCGTGAATGTTGTATGCATTGTTGCTAGATTTGAAGCTGATCCTAAGGAATCTCATGTGACTACTGTGAAGATAATTTTTAGATACTTGAAGGGAACAATTGATTTCGGCCTATGGTATCCTAAAGATGATGATATTACTTTAAGTACCTTTACTGATGCTGATTGGGAAAGAGATGTGAATGATAGGAAAAGTACTAGTGGTGGCACATTTTTCTTGGGAAAGCAGTTGATTTCATGGTTAAGCAAAAAGTAGAATGTTGTTTCCTTACCTATTGCAAAGGAAAAATATATTGCTATTGCTAACAATTGTACTCAAGTATTATGGATGAAACAAATGTTGAAAGATAGCAAAGCTGTGTATGATGAACCTATTGCAATATTCTGTGATAACTCAAGTACTATAAATATTTCTAAGAATACGGTGCTGCATTCAAAGACCAATCATATATCTATCAAGTACCACATTTTGAGAGACAAAGTGAGTGATAAGGAAGTTGGACTAGAGTATGTGCCTACTAAGGAACAAATTGTAGACATCTTTACTAAGCCTTTGCCTAAAGATACTTTTGAGTATCTTAGAGGGAAGTTAGGGGTGATTACCCCTCCTAATCAGAACTAAGATGCATAGTCTATGCATTCATAGTCATATTTTGATCTGGATTGATGTTGTGGTGGCTGGTACTCCGGGGGAGTAGTTAGATGATTCAGATATGTTGTTTAGAGCTTGTGTACCTTTTCTATTGATGTTAAATGGGGAGAAGAGTAATGTGAAAAACTATGGAAGAGCTGAAATAAAGGGGGAGAAGAACAATGTCAACTAAGGGTGAGAAGAGCAATGTGTAAAGGGGAGATTGTTGGAAGAAGAGTTAGTTGCATTGATGGTGTTTTTTTCACATCATGTGTTTCCATCAATGCCAAAGGGGGAGATTGTTGGATGTTGTGGTTGTGTTTCTAATATGTGGTTTTCATTGATGTCAACACTATTAGCATTAATGTCTTTAAGACTGTATATGTCAAGGATATTGAGAAAATTGTAATAAAATGTGTTACAGGTTGTCTATGAAGCAGTCAAGATCTGTATGCTAGAAATTTCAATGTGTTGATAGCTAGATGTTGCAAATTAAAGGGATTTTTCTCAAGCCTATGTAGTTTCCACTTCAAAATTTTCAGAGGTGCCCATGCAGATTTGTGCAAGTTATAAGTCTCTATGTTTGGATAGCTATTATGTTACTGTAAATGGTGTCCATGGAAGAAGATAATGTGATTTTGGTAATCTAATTTATTCTGTTTTATCCTGTCATGTTCGTGGACATTTCTAGATCATATTATATATGTGCTACATGTTTGCATTGATCATTATGCTCGTGATCTAATATTTTGTCTTGTGTGTTCATGTTTTTCATGTTCATGGCCGATAAGGTGTTTGAAGCATGTTGTGGATCATTGAGGAAGAATATTTGAAGGTGTTTTGTGTTCGAGGACATTGTTTTAGCTCTCTACTATGTTGTGGCTGATCTTGGTTGATGCACATTGATAATGTTTATTGTTTTGGGCTGACAATTTGCATTCATTTTATTATCGTGTTGAAGCTAACATAAAGCAATGTAATTTCTTGTTGTAGATATATATAAGTGATTTTTTTATCTCATCTGAGACATGTATGTTGTGAAGTGTGTGAGTGCTATGTGTGAATAAGGTTTAGATCACTCGAAGGTAGAGTAGAGTGTGAAGAAGAGTGAAATAAAGTGAAGAAGTGTTGATGTGCTTAACCGAAACTGTACTCAGACATTAGTAGATGCTACTTTCTTAGTTCAAATTCATCAGATGGATTTAATCTTAATATTTTATGTAAGACAATGAGTCTTCCTTTGAGTAGTGAGCTCTAGGTAGCATGCCTAAATGCATGTGCATTCCTCATATATTCTTCTTATAATTTTAATAGGGTATAGCTTGTGGATTAACCTCCACCGTGGTTTTTCCCCTAACAGGGTTTCCACGCAAAAATCTTGTTGTTATGTGTGTTTTTGATGTGTTGTCGATTCATGCTTTCACTATTATTAATCAGATCAAAGATTAAAGATTAATAAGTTTAATAAGTTTGAAATTCTAAGAAAAATGATTCACCACCCCCTCTCAGTTGTCTTCCCTTGTGTTGCCAACAATTACTACTTTCATAGTGAATATCCTGAATTTCTTATTTTCTAAGATAGTGGATATGTTTTATGCATTACAATGGAGTTGCTTTGTTAATTAGGTATATGGTATGTATGTTCCAGAGTTTACCTTTTGTAAATTTTAAAGTGGAAATTAGGAGTACAGGGCAATCAACATCTACATATCCTACAACGGAAGTGAGTATTACTTTGGATACATGACATCTTGATGCAGTGATAACTATGTTCATGGTCTTATGGAATCCATTGCAAAGTGTTGATTTGATACTTGATACTTGTCTAAGTCATCAAAAATGATAGGATTTGTAGTGATATTTGTACTGGTATTGATACTTTCTCATTCATATCATCATGGTTTTGATGCAAAGGTTCTTGGATAAGGATTGTCATTATGTCTACATGATCACAGTTTTGATATTAGTCTCACACCATCAAATGGAAGTGGTGATATATATCAATAACAAAGAGATTTATATTGATGAAAAAGATAGGATTGATTAATTCCTTTCATAAACTATGATTTAATTAATACTTGATAACCTATGTATCTTGATAGCATTAGATATTAGTGGCTTATATATATACTTGTCTCTAATAAGTGATTACTATCTTAGCAACTTTCATAGTATATAAGTTATTAATGATCTATTTCATATAAGGTTCATGTTTTTCAAGCACTAAATGGTGAATAAGAAACACTTTAGGAATAATCATTTCTATTAAAATTAGTTTGGCAATGATATTTGGTTGAGGATTTATATGGCAGTTTGACATGACTACTTGTTAGAGCTATTGGTCTTGCGATTGGAAATCATTGATATTGGAATTTACATATTTGGTTTAAATAATTGATTGGTATATTTATATATTGATGTGGCATTCATGATATATTCTTGACCTTGACATATACTTTCATATTTGATACACAAATATATATATATATATATATATATATATATTTAAGTCATGTAAATGGAAATGGATTCAGGTATATGGATAGGTAAATTCAGATCCTAATTGGTATCCATTCATAGGGTAACTTGTTTGGTATATGGTTTACATGTATTCTTTGATATGGTTGGTATTGACATGATTTGATTATTTTTTGACACTGATATGGAAAAGCATCTTTCAGTTTAAATGCGGCATCTTTGGCATATTTCAGTGATCATTCCTATTAACAAGGTTGGTTGATATGAATGTATATGTTGGAACTTGGATAAGTAAAACTTCAATGTTTATGATTCTCTATAAGGATAGTAAGTTTGAAGCTTACACTTGGTTCACTTTATTTGATATTGATATTCAATTTTTTTGCAAGTTGGTTATGGACAATATGAGTTGGTTATGGCAAAAGAATAATGGCTCATAATTTGATACAGTCGTCAGTGCATTTAACAAGTGGTAACATTACACCATTTGACTTGAGTCAGTTGGTACTTATTGTATAAAAGAGTACTTATGATGAAGTCAGGACCTATCATCATCATTGTTTCTATTTGGAAGTATGAAATTTAGTGATTGACATATTTACTATGAATTCTTGCCTATTGTTTTGGTTCCTTCGCAATACATACATATTGATAGTGATCTTGTTTATATTGTGTTGTTTCTTTGGATACATCCATACTTCACAAGTGGTATGCACTATTGCATTTGTTAGTTTGTTGACTGTGGTTACACATTATGATTTTCTCCATGGTTTTTGATTTGAATCAGAGGGAAATAACTGTTTCATAATTTACTCAAGTTGATACAGGTTATGTAGACACTGAAAATTGGTCTAGGCCTGCGAGTACCACTTTCAACATAATTTTCTAATGTCCATGGTCATGATTAAATAGTTTTTATTATTTAATTACTTTTCTAAACACATATTTCCTCTATTAATTAAATAAATCATATTTATTTAATTATGTCGCTAACTAATTAATTCTCCTTCTTAATTAAATAGTTTATTATTTAATTACCCCTTTGTCATATTTCAACTATAATTAAATATTTATTATTTAATTATTCAATTAATCCTTTTCAATAGTCAATTAAATAAATTACATTATTTATTTAATTAATTCATTTTCAATTTCGAATGTTGAATTAAATTAACATTTAATTCATAATTAATTATTTCTATCACATTCTTCTTTCGTCTAGTTATCTAATCATTCACTCACTCTCTGACTCGAGATCTATTTTAAATCCATCAGTTATCTCCAAATTCGATATCTGATCGTCTCTGCGAAAGGACTCTCTGTCACAATTAGTCAGTTAACTAGTTCTAACTCATATGCATGAATGTGTTTATTAATTAAATATCTTTATTTAATTAATTAATTCATGTGTGCATTCGAACGGATTATTCTTTGAGTTCTAACTTTGTATTTTTCATTCAAAGTCTATTCCTTCTATTTTCGAAGACTCTCAACTGAAGATTAAATTGATTATTTAATCTGGAACTCGTGTTCTTTCTATTTTCGAACAGTCTTGACACAAGATTACGTTATTGTTCTAATTTAATATGTATCCTGTAGAATTTCCTAACTCACATTCTAACTGACACAGGACTCACATCGTATGGCATTCATCAATCTCGATCATTGATCTCTCTTTCAAATCTAAGACGATCATTCAAAAACCTAATTTCTATAAATTGACATGTCATTATCATTATTTCTCCTCTTGAAATCAATAATTTTGAGAAGAACCTATTATCTTCAATATTTTGTTGGTTATGCTTGCATCAATATTGAAAATCTGAGGGCAAGAATACTGAGACAGCAAAATGGAGAAGGACAATCAAGATTCGAAGAAGTGGATGCATATTCGGTGAGACTATTCTAGTTATAGTTTTAATTGTTTTGTTCATTTTTACTCGTTCTTAGTTGTTTGATTTAGATTAATATTTGTTAGATTATATTTAACCGTCTTTCTGTGCAGATTCTCCATCTATTCTACGTCTACAGGTTGATATACTCATTTTTTTTGACAGTCTAGTATAATTCTCATATTGTATTTAGTTGTTTCAGGTATTAAGTGATTTCAATATAACAGTCATATTGAAAATGTGATGGGCATGAAACATAAAGTGATAGATGTTGCTACAGGTTTATTATTTTCATGTCTCTTGGACTATTGAATAAGCACTTTATTGATGAGTAACAATCATAGGTTTCTCAACAAGTTCTCATCTAGTATAGGGATCTCATTTCTTCTTGAATATGTTTTAAATATAAAGGTTTGCTTCTACATCTAATGGACAGTGTTATGATCTAGATTTTTTATTTGAGATTTATAGGTTGATTTGATAGTTTCCTATAATGGGGTAGATCATATGTTCAAATAGTGAGAGTTGGTATATTAATAGGGATAGTATATAGTCTTTGATAATTAGTTATGTGTTATGGCTACAAAATACATAGTGATAATATATTATATGGATAGTGATCTATGCTATGCCTCTATGATTGTACAAGGATTTGGTATTTGTTGGTGTTGGAAAATGGACAATGACTTGATTCCTATGATAGTGCTCTATGTGAACTGTTTAGCAATCTATGAATGTCATGTAGAAATGCACGATAGGGGGAGTTATACCTAGTCTTCATTCTCTCCTACCATATATGTTCTTTATTCATGTGGGTATGGCTATTGGCTTCTATTTTTTAATAGTGATAGTAGAATATACTTTGTGTTGTGATCTTTATTTCATGCTACTCATGCTGATTTACAAATGGTGGTTCAAATCATTTGTCTTGGATGTCAAAAAGGGGGAGAAGTTTTTGTTTTTGTCACCAAGGACAAAGGGGGAGTTTGATGTTCTTTGTTCCTCTTTGTTTTAGTTTGTCTTTGTTTCTAAAAGACACATGATTCCTACTCTAATATGTTTGGTTTATTCTTCATCACACGATGCCTACTCTGATATGTTTGGTTTTTTTTTCATTGGAGATGCTCAGATTGAGTGGTTGATATAGTGGTTTTCTTGTTGGCATGATTTATGGTAACATGCCCTTGATGTGCATATGGTGATATTGTTGATCCTAGTGGCATTTTGTTTGACATTGTGTCAAATATGTGTGCAAGTAACAAATTGGCATTAATATGGTTTCTATGGAAAAATAAAAGGGATCTATTTATTTATTTTAAATGCTAGGCTTTTAGCCATTGCATCCTTTACAAAGAATAAAAGGAAAGCACTTAGCACTTCATGCATGGCATATTTTTGGTAGACCTTCCTAGACGTCATGGGTTCCTTAAAACATAAAATACTTGGATATGTTGATTTGCAAGATAATGATAATGTTTTGGTTTTGATGGAAAATATGTTTCAAAGGGGACACAATGATATTGAAAAGGCACAGTGATAAAGGTGTCGACACTTGTTTTTGATCACATGGAAAAAGGATCTAGGGCTCGATGAAAAGAATGTTTAACATGTGAAACTTCTCAAACAAAATTTATTGTGCTAGTTATCATTGTGAAGAAAACTCATGAGGAGTTAGGGTTTACAGATGATGATGATGCTTTTGCTTGGACAAGACAATGCTCGACTGGTTTTCAATGAGAGGAGAATGGTTTACAGGCTACATTTTTCTCAGGTAATATTCTCCAATTAATTTTGCTGACTATTAGTTATTTGTTTGATTAAAACTTGCAGAGAAGGTTGTATTTATTGTCGGTTGTGTGAGTATTCAAAAAAATTGTTTAAGATTTTTAGTGGTTTGTTAAGAGTTTCTTGAGTATTGTGTTTACGTTTGTTAAGAGAAAATAGGTGTTTGTTTTCTATGAATAATGGTACCTAAAATATTGAAATATTTTCATATTCAGTTTGTATTTGTTATGGGAAATGGACTTTTGTTTCAGTGGTTAATGTTGTCTAATTCTTTGAAATCCTTGTCTGGGCTAATGGGGCTATGATTTACTTTCTCCATGTGGGTAAACGTGTTTACGTTTGACAATGGGTAAATGGCAATGCCATTTTGATTGGGCAATTTTATTTTACTGATTATTTTGGGAATGTTGATTTATGTTGGTTAAAGGTTGAAGGAACAAGTTTTAGTTATGAAGAAATAGTTTTGTGATCATTCTTTTTACTTGTCTCTGTGCATGGGCAATTTCAAGGACAGTTAACAGGTTACATGTGGAATTATTTGAAAGACAGTTTATAGTAGTTACCATTGTTGGAATGTTTATATAAATAGTGTTTTATCACTATTTGATGTTTGGTTCTTTTCACAAAGTTGTCATGCTGAATGTATAAACAAAATTTTGTAAAGAATTTTTGAAAACACGATGTAAAACAGATTGTATCACTAACATATTTTGTATTTTAAAGATTCCAAAAACATGAATCTTTAAGATATTAAGTGTATTAGATTGGAGGTAAAATATGATTTGTAGATAAACAAACTGATCCTCTGTAGTTGAATTATTCTTTATTGAGGAATGTATAGTGAAGTTAAAGTGATCAAGTCAGTGAGACAGATTGATCATTGCTAGTGAAGCACATTTAATGTGAGTGAGACGCATTGCCAATGAGGCATTGGTTTATTTCTAGTGATGCATTCTTGTAACCAGTGAGGTTCTTTGGTTAGTGAGGCTATTTTTTCTAGTGAGGTTCATTAAGCCAATGAGGTGATTTTACGAGTGTTTTTTCTACCCCAAGAGGGTTTTCCACTCAAGAAATTAACTGTGTTATGTGTCTTTATTTGGTTTCATTTGTAATCTTACTATTTCATAGTTACACATTTTTCCACTTTCATTTATGTAATTAAGAATCAACAATTAAAATTGGTACACATGTTAGCTCTTGAAATATAATTCATATTATTCTCAAAGGTTTTAAAAAGGGTTTTTAAATATCAAAAAATTGAATTAATTTGTCTAGACACTGATTCACCCCCCCTCTCAGTGTCTCACATACTCCAACATTGGTTTCCTCCCATCTACTGGTTTTGAAATTTTATGATTTTTGAATGAAATAACTAACAACCCATTGTGGAAATATGATTGAAATAATTGAATAACATTTAGAGAAATCAAAAACCATGCAAAATATATAAGAGTTTTATTTCATTATGCTTGAAGAATGTAATGAAGTCCACTTTCAAATTTTTGAACAAATCTTTCGTATAGTCCAAATTCCATTTCACTTTCTTCATCTAATTAGAAAAAAATGCCTCGAAAAAAAAGAAGGTTGGACAAAGAAATCACACCGAAGGAAAGACTTGATAGTCGGACATTAACTCTAACCTATCATGGCATGTCACATCACTGGGAAAACATCTAAAGACTAGTGGGTTTTCAAAACAATATTTCAGAATGGAAAAAACCCCCCAAAATGTGGCATTTGAAACCATTATTTCCAAATAGAAAAATGAGGTCCCAAGAATTTAATGAAACTAGAAAATAGCAGGTATTATGAAACTTTCCATGCACAGTGTTGTTATACATTGTTTGCAGTGTTTGAAAACACACTATCCCAAGTCAGTTAGTTCATTATGAAGAGTTTTGTTTTGTTATGATCCAAGAATGTAATGAAGTCCACTTTAAAAAAATTGAACACCTCTTTTCTATATTCCAAATGTTATTTCACTTTCTTCATCTGACTGGAACAAATAAAATGCTCACATTATTTGTAGTGTTGGAAAACACACTATCTCCTCTTAGTTTAAATATAAAGGGTTGTCTCATAGTGGGTTGTTTTCTCCTTAACATGTATAGTTTTGCAACATGGAATGTTAGAAAATAATATGAATGTTTTCAAAATCACACCTTGCATTGTTGTGTTTAAATTTCAGATGATTGAAAAAAAGTGCACAAAATATTTGTAATTTGGAAAAACATAATATGGGTTTTCATTTATTTGAATCTCCTTGTTTAAATGTAAGGGGTTATCTCATAGTATGTTTCTTGCTTCTTAACACGTATGGTTTTGCAACATGGAATGTTAAAAAAAAAATTGAATGTCTTCAAAATCACACCTTCCATTGTTGTGTTTTCCAAATGGCATCAACATGGAATTTTTAACAACAATGTGAGCATTTTATTTGGTCAAATTAGATGAGGAAAGTGAAATTCCATTTTGAATGTACTAATCAAAAGAGAAAAATAAACACAAATAAAATGCTCACATTGTTTGCAGTGTTGAAAAACACACTACCTCATCTCAGTTATTCCCTCATGAAAACTGTTGGTTTTGTATGATCCAAAAATGGAATGAAGTCCACCTTGATCTTTTACACAAATTCTTTGGTGATGTGAATATGGAATTTCCCTTTTTTTATCTGATTGGAAGATATAAAATGCTTTCATCATTTGGAGCATTTGAAAACACATTGTCCCATGTCAATTAGTTTGTTATGAAAAGTTTTGTTTCGTTATGCTCCAAGAATGTAATGAAGACCACTTTAAAGTTTTTGAATAAATATTTTCTATAGGCCAAATTTAATCTCACTTTCTTCATCTGATCGTAACAAATTAAATACTCACATTATTTGTAGTGTTGGAAAACACACTATCTCATCTCAGTTATTCCCTCATGAAATTTTTTTGTTTTGTACACTCCAAAAATATAATGAAGTCTACATTCATATTTTAGAACAACTATTTTGCAACATAAATATGGAATTTCCCTTTTTTCATTTGATTGGAACAAATAAAATGCTCACATTATTTGGAGTGTTGGAAAACACACTATCACATGCTAGTTAGTTCGTTATGAAAAGATTTGTTTGAGTATTGGAGCTAAAAAAATTCTATTTAGAAAACTTACTGTCCTATGCCAATTAGCTTTGTCTGAGCATTTTATTTGTTGGCAACATACATATATATGAGGAAATAGAAATCCAACTTTTTTTGTAAGTAAGAGTTGCTTTTAATTGTGAAGGTTAATGGACTTCACTACATTCCTACTATCTACAAAAATAAAGGTTTTCATTAGACTCATGATGTCTACATTTAATTATGTGAAACCAATAACTTGCAGTTTTCCTAGGATACAAAGAACCTAAGGTGTCTTGTCCATGAAATATTTTTCAAGAACTTCCCTAACATTATTGTATTTTTTAGAGAGAGTACAAAATTAGTTTGAATAATCTTCCTCTTGAAGTACAACTTTTAATGCACTTCCAATCAATGTTGACCATAGTTTGTGTAACTCCTATTTTATCTCATTTAATCATAATTAGGAAAGTGGAGTTATGCAAGGCGTGTCCATAATTGAGTGGAATGCATTAAAAGTCATTTTGAAGAGCAGGAATGTTCAAATTACTATGTATTATTTTTGGAAATGATAATAAGTTAGGGAAGTTCGAGAAAATATTTGGATAGAAAAGATAATTTCATGCAATGTGTCATGAGAAAATTAAAAGTTATTAGTCTAGCAAGTGACACTTTTGAAGCTTAAAAACTAATAAATAAAATAGTTATTATAGTTCATAGTGGAAAATATACTGTGTTGTAGAAGTAATTCATGATATAATTTAATTGCTCAACTCCATTCATAACAACATCTCTGAATTTCTTTTCCTGTATATTTTTTTGTGCAATACAAAACCTCTTTAGTTTGTCAATTTGTGCATTGCCATTTTCCATTTTCTTATACTACGCATCCACCTTCCTCGACTTCTCAAGAGCATGGAGGATATTCTTAGTCAATACAATAGGTATCTCACTCATACTACTCTGCTTCTTTTCAAGTTTTTTTAGAGAAGAATCCTTTTTCATTCCATGCATTCTAGTAGCTACTGCCTCTAGTTCTGCATTGCCATTTTCCCACTTCACATAGTGTACATGCTCCTTCATCAACTTCTGAAGAGGACAAAAAATATCTTCAGTCAATACAGTATCTATCTCTCTCACTTTGGTTTGCTTCTTTTCAAGTGTTTTTAGAGCATATTCCTTTTCGATTACATGCTTTCTACTACTTGTTGGTCAAGTTCTCCATTGCAATTTTCCAATTGTGCATACTGAACATGCACCTTCCTCAACTTCTGAAGAGAAGGGAGAATTTCTTCACTCAATATATTATCTTTTATCTATCTCATTCAATTTGGTTTTCATAAGTTTCAAAGGTGATCTTCATTACATTCTTATTGTGTACTAAAAAAACTTTTTCATTATGTTCATACAATCTATATATAACTGCATATTGATAAATAATAGGTGTGTAATTAAATTTAGGTGAGGGGTGACAAACCAATTGGGTTGTTATTGCATTAATCAGAAAAGGTTTTGATTACATTATTACTATTTTCAAAAATTCCAAGTTGGAAAATAGTGGGTGTTATAAAACCTACAACCCACATACCATTCTAAAACCCTTTACAAGTAGCAACACAATTTCTTAGTCACCGCTCACCTCAATTTGGTATGGTTTTTTTATTCCCCACCTACAACTCCTCCCCAAGCTTGTGCAAGCCACGAGGCCGAATTTTATGAATCAACAGGAGGTGGGAAAACCAACCTGATGGTGTCGTTATCTCCTTACTACCGTTTCCTTAATATTTTCTCTCGTACATCAGTTTCATCACATTTATCCCCCATGTGGTGAGGCCCCCACTATGCCATCTCATCATGTTATGTATGTTTCTATGTATGGTTTAATGCATTTTTGTATACATACATAGGTGTGTTTTGTGTAGAGATTAGTTGTGTCCCATTACATTCTTACTATGTACTAATAAAAAAAAATTCATTGTGTTTTGACTACCTATATATAAATGCATGTTGGAAAACACTTGGTGTGTAATGAATTGAGCTATGGGGTGACAAACCAATTGGGTTGTTACTGTGTTGATCACAAAAGGTTTTGAATAAATTCTTATTGTTTTCTAAAATTCTAGGTTGGAAAATGGTGGGTGTTATAAAATTTGCAACTCACATACTATTCTAAAACCCTTTACAAGTAGCAACCCAATTGGTTAGTCACCCTCACCTCAATTTGGTAATTTTTTTGGTTTCCCCACGTGCAACTCCTCCCTATGCTATTCATGCTTTAGGTTTGAGCACAGAGATCGAAACACAGAGTGTTATCCAATGTGTAATTATTTTGTGCATTATCATATCTAACCAATGCAATCACCTACTATTTTTTGGTCAATCAAGGTGATCACCAAGGTTTTGACTGACTTTTTAACCTTTATTCTTGAATAGTTGATGCACATTTTTCTTTCCAACCAATGTGTCTTGTAATAATCTATATTTTTTCAGTTATCTATACAAGATGATATAAATAGAAGTTTGACAATCGTGTGTGGTATCTTCATAGTCTATGTTATTTTCCCTTATTGATTATGCAAGTTATTGCCTCTTTCATATGTGAAGAGAGATGAGTTTGAGATATGTCTGATGAATTCTCAATGCTTCACAATTACAAAAGAACGACATATATAATTGCTGATATATATTACTAGTGTTAGCAATATGTTAAATTTGAAATTAAATTCCCATTGTATAGATTAATATGTTTGTTTATTTTCTATACAATCTAGCATGTTGAAGTCAACACAACATATAATCCAATATCGGTGAAGTTTGGAATGAATTGAATTCTTTGTAGCACCAAATTTCTTTAATTTTCCAATTTAATCTATCGCTAACACTTGTCTTTCTTCTAGGTGGTTGATATAGACAAGGAAACAAATTTGAACAAAACAAGGGTAGGTGGATTGAGATGGACGCTTTAGGAGACATGAAGATTTTGCACTAAATACAAGTGATTCTAGCTATCATAGTTTGAATTGTAAGTGTATTGGACAGTTAAATCTCCAAAAATTATTTTACATTTAGAAGTTCTAATTTATATACACATGAGATGCTTAGTGTGGGGAATGCAAACAATTTCTATTTTAATTTAAATAAAATAAATGTTACATTATTGTGTGTGTATTATATCCCAAAATTTTACGTCAATCAAGTTTCCTCACTGAAGTGTGAGTGTTGCATGGGAAATGCTTAAAGCATCAGTGAAGGGTGATACTACATCCTTTTAATTATCCTTCTCATAATTTATTTGCGTTAATTTTAGGATGATTTATGCAACACTACATCAGTATCATTTATCTCCCAAAAGAGAACAAGAACCTTTGGATCCTTGGTAATTAGATCAGATATATTTGGAAAAGAACATACTATTTATGATTTTACATTAGAGTATTTATCCTTTTAAATCATGTAACTTTTATTATTTTGCATTATTTCTACTAAATAGACATTTATCTGGTCTCATATGATTTCAAGCCATTTATGTGCTTATCCATCTTGCATCTTCCCTAAAAAAATTTGAGTTGGTTTATTTATTCGCTTAATTTTAAATTATTTTTTTACCCTAGGCTTTGAAGACATGTACCTAGCATGGACTGTGACTATTTTAGTTCACTTATTTTCTCAAGAAATAGGTTGTTTCTATTCTAATCTATGGGTGATATGTGCAAACCCTATTTTAATGGTTATTTTTGTACAGGAAGAGAGGATGCTAGGAAAGGTTGTAGAATTTGGCTTTACCCCTAGAAATTACATTTTCTTAAAAATTTCTAAAGACATTTTGGCAAATCCATTTTGAGCATATTGAGCAATCATTGTAGTTTAGGAGAACACTAAAGAATTTGAAAGTGGCCATTGCTCTTTAACCAGCTAATAAAAATCATTATAATACCAAAGAGCACATAACAACACAAAATAAAAATAACGATAAATAAATAAACTCACAAATCTTAACAAATACCATTATTTCCAATGAAGATCTTAAATAAAAAATAAATACCACTATTTTCAATGAAGACCTTAAACAAAAAAAATTGTATTATTTTTTAGGCTTACAAAATAATGTTAAGATCGAATACATATAGAGTTCGTAGCATATAAGAATATATCAAAGATCTAGTAAGTCTCGACATGCATCTATCAACATTAGAATTGGCAGATTAATGACGAGACAAAGTTTGTTAACTATTATTCAAAATAAAAATAGATGCAACCTATAAATAAAGCTAACTATCTAAACATGAAATGTGTGCATGATAATGAAGTTTACTAGTATGGTGGTGAACATGGTGAGTTGCATGTGGAGAGATTCATGCATCACTTTTCAACATACTCTTTCTTGAATTTGAGAGGGATCACAATCTAATATCAAAGTGTCAAAAATTGAACCTTTGCAACTACCTTAGTGAAGGTATCTAGTAGTTGTTCTTGAATGTTGATATATTCCAATAATACTTCCTTATTTTTCATCAAATTTTAGATAAAATTTTACTTTAAATAATTTTTTTTTATCTTGCTATGGTGTATTGGATTCTTGTCCAATTTGATGGCACTCATGTTATTGCAAAAAATAATGTAGGATCAATAAAATCTCTCTAGTTTCTTCCAAATAAATTCTAATCCATAATGCTCTTTGTACCTACTGAGGTGGCTACAAGATACTTTGATTTTGTTGAAGAATAAGAAAGTATACTTTTATTTTTGAGGTCCAAGTAATCAAACCAAAACCAAAACAAAAATAACTATCAGATGTAGACTTTTGGTCATCCAAACTACCTTCCCAATCAAAATCACTAAAACAAAAAGATTGAACCTTTTATAAGTGTAGTAATGAATACAAAAATTTAGAGCTCCTTTCTCATACCTCAAAATTATCTTGGCTTCCTTCATATGTATTTTAGATGGATTTTTCATGTACCCTAGAACAAGAGAAACTGAATAAGGAATATTAGGCCTTCTATGGGTTAGAAACATGAAGCTTCCAACGATACTTTTGTAAGATGCCTCATCAACTATTTCAGCACCATCATATCTACACAACACAAATCCATGAGCACTTGGAGTGGAGGATAATTTACACTCAAATATATCAAATTTCTTCAACATATATTTGGTGTACTTTGTTTGACTAATGAAAATTTAGTTATCACTTTTATAAACCTCCATTCCTCAAAAATATTGCATGACACCAAATATTTCATCTCAAATTAATTCATCATAGAAATTTTGAATTCATCCTTCATCATAGAACTACTACCCAGATACACCATATCATCAACATACAAATTTATAATAAGAATATCATTACCTTCTTGTTTGTAACTTATTATTTTAAAAATATCCATCAATCCTAGCATATGCTCTTGTTTCTTTCTTGAGGCCATACAAAGCCTTCTTCAACTTGTAGACTTGATGTTACTTTCCCTATAGTTCAAAGATTTGTGGCTATTCCACATAGACTTCCTCTTCTAAGTACCCATTTAAGAATGCACTATTGAAATGAACAAGACAACTGAGAGTGAGGGGTGAATCAATTGTAGAAAATTAAACCTTCAAAACCCTCAACAATAATCAGATTCAGATGCATTCATTAAACCCTTGTTTTTTTAGTATGATTAAACATAAAATGCAGATTAAAAAAAATAAAATCACCACACCATACACAAGAGAACACCTAATTTATGTGGAAAAAATAATTAGGGAAAAACCATAGTGAGGATTAGCTCACAATATAAGTAATAGAAAAAATGGTAAAAAAAGGGTTCACTGCCAAAATAAGACAGACTATCGAAAAAGGCTAATAGCTAGGTCTCACTGTCATAGAAATAAATAAAAGAAGATAGAAGAAGGATGTTACATAAAGAAAATTTCTCAATGCAACAAATAATCCAACAAAATTGCTCACACACTTTCATAGTCTTCCATGAATGATTTCGGATGCCTTCAGCTCACTGCCTTCAGGAACCCTAACATTGAAATTTGTATTGCTCTGCCCAATTCACATCACACATATCACTCACATAAATATTGTATCTATCTTTCTTCTTACTTCTTTCATACTCAACTCACAACAAAACCATACATATTTATATCAATCTCAACCTAAAAAACCTTCTCCAATGTCAAAAACTAGCCATTATACATACAAATTCAAAATAGGTCAAAACCTAAATATTCTTGTGGTGGATAAGAACGAAGGTGACCTACATAAATCCTTAATTAGGACCCAAATAGATCCCAACACATCTTAACATGCTTTCATAATTTCACATGTAGTGCCAATCACAAGGTTGACCAATACCCGTACTAAAATACCATAAAAATTAAGCACATGCTTCCACAAATCAATCTAAAATTTTAGGATAAAAAAATTCACTTGAACATGATCCAGAATAATCCACAAACTACTTAAGATTCATCAAACACTTCATCCAATTTTGCATCATACAAATACTTTGACTTAGAATAACTAGTAACCCATATTTCCATACCGATAAATTAAACTCACTCTGTACTACACCAAATCAAGTAGAAACTTGAATATAGAAAGATACAAGGATTATTAAAAACTTCTAAAGTCCGCACAGCTTGAAGCCAAACAATGAAGAAATACAGAAAAATATATTTCTCCCAACCCATAGAAAACATCACTAAAAGAAAAGATCACACATTGGTGAAAATATCTCACACTGTACAATGATCCAAAAACCTAAACTCTAAATATAGAAACCTCTAACAACCTTAAATAACATGTAAGGTCTACATAGGCATAGCATCAACACATAAGAAATGTCGAGCATGGTACCAGAGCATACTATGGACACTTGCATAACACAATTTACTCTATTTATCAAATTTTCTTAAAGGCACTTCGAAACCAAGTACTAGAGACATCATCTAAGCTCATTACTTCATTCCAACCCATCTTTAGACTCTGCAACAAAAATATAGTTCTATGTACTCACAATACCTCCTCATGGTCTCAACTATACATGCACAACCTGTTTTCGTCTTTTTCACAATTTTCTCAATATCCTCGACATCTTCATCAGATAGTTGACATTAATGGCAACACTATTCAGTAGAAATTTTGTTGACATCATTGAAAAAACCTTCATAATTGCAACAATCTCCCCCTTTATCATTGATGGAAACACGAGATGTGAAAAACCATCAAAGACAACATACACATTCTCTCTTTTTAGATTAGATAGCTTTCACAACATTCTTGAAATCTCTCCCCCTTATAGGAGTCTCTCTCTCCCTTTGAATTAGCAATAATGATTAGACAATAAACAAAATTATTTTTCATATGATTTTATCTATCCTTGAGTAGATGAATTTTTTCACATGATTCTCTCCCTCTTTGACATTGAACCAAAATACTTGCTCAGAATACTCCCTATTAGGAGTACACCCAAATAAATCAGAAAATCAATGACAACACATGGCACTACCTACTCCCCTTGAGAGGTAGCCATCAACATCAGTCTAAAAAAGAGATGGATCCACAGATCCACTACATTGATGCATCTCTTAATGAAAAGGAGGGGCAATAACCCCCAAATTCTCCCAGAGATTTCAAAAGTATCTTTAGGAAAATTATTAGTAAATATATTAATAATTTGATCCTTTGTATGTACATACTCAAGCTTCACTTCATTCTCCATAATTTTCTTTCTCAAAAAGTGATACCTGATACATATATGCTTTGTCCTTGAGTGCATCACTGGATTCTTTGAAATTTTAATTGCACTTTTATTGTCACAAAATATAGATATAGGATCATCATACACAACTTTGATATCCTTTAATGTTATCCTCATCCATGAAACTTGTGTACAACATGATGTTTCTATAATATACTCAACTTCTATAGTAGACAAAGAAACTTAATCTCATTTCTTACTCAACCATGAAATCAATCTACATCCAAGAAGGAATGCACCACTACTTATAATTTTCCTATGATCAACACAACCAACCCAATCTGCATCTATATAAGCACTTAATGTGAAATCAATATCGTTATGACACCACAAGACATAATCTGGAGTGCCTCTTAAGTATCTCGATATCCTCTTTACTATTGCAGCATGTGTCTTTGTTAGATCTTGAAATCTAGCTACAAGAAAAATTGCATGCATGATATCTAGTCTAGTAGTAGTTAGATATAGCAGTCTACCAATCATAGATCTATATTTTCTCTGATCAACCTCAGGTGAGTCATCTTTTCTTAGTTTACATCCAGTCACCATAGGATTGCATACCAATTTGGAGTCATCTATTCCAAACTTCTTCAACATCTCTTTGACATACTTAGACTATGAAATGAAAATCCCTTTATCTATTTGATTTATTTATATCCTAAGAAAGAAATTCATCTCCTGAAACATTGAAATTTCAAATTATTTTTACATTTCCTCTACAAAATTCTTACATAGCCTCATTTCAACCAAAGATAATATCATCCACATATACTAATACTATCATTATTGTTTCTTCCTCAATTTTAAATTAAAGATTATTATCTATGGTGCCCTTACCGAATCCTTGTTTTAACAAATATCTATCCAATCTTGCATACCAAGCTTTGGGAGCTTTCTTCAATCCATATAATGTCTTCTTCAACTTGCATACCATATTTGGTTGATATGACAACTGAAATCCTTCTAATTGTTCCATATAAACCTCTTCTTCCAATTCACAATTCATAAAATTAGACTTCACATCCATTTGATAAATCTTAAAGTCTTTATGTGCTACATATATGAAAAACATTTTGATAGCTTCCATCCTAGCCATAGGAAAAAAAGTCTCATCAAGTTCTATACCTTCCACTTGTGAATAAACCTTAGACAAAAGTCTTTCCTTGTTTCTTACTACTTCTCCATTCTCATTCAGCTTGTTCTTGAATACCCATCTAGTTCCATTTATATTCTCTTTTTTTTTGTTCTAGGGACCAATTCCCAAGTCTAATTCTTCTTTATTGACATAAATTATTCTTCCATTTCGTTCATACAATGTTCATCTTTTAGGTTCAACTTTAGAAAGTAAACACAAATTTACCTCAACTTCAACAACATTTATTCTTTTCAATACACCTTTCCTTTTGTATCCAATGATTTGACCTTCTAAATGATTATTTTGCACATACTTAGGGGTTTTAGGGGTCTTCTTTAGAGCTTCTTCCTCTTCATTATGCGCTTCTTGTCCATCATATTTTTTCTTATTCTTCTCTGCAATTAGGTTCATCTAAGACATCGATATACTAAAATTTAATTCTACAAGTTTTCATCAACTTTAACATTTTCACATTCAATTATATTTCTTAGCCCTTTTTTGTAACACCTATAAGCTTTTCTTGTAGTATAATATCCAAGGAAGATACCTTCATCAAACCTTGCATCAAATTTTCCTAAGTTTTATTCTTCTCTTTTTATGCAACATTTTCTTCTAAATACTGTTAAGTACTTCACAATAGGAATCCTTGTGTATAATAGCTCATAGGAAGTCTTTGTGCTATTAGCTTTAGCTTGAAATCTATTAAGTATGTGAAAAATAGTATGGATAGCTTCTCTCCAATAGACTTCCAATAGATTTTCCTCTTTCATCATAGTCCTAGCAGCTTCTTGAACAATTTTGATTTTCCTTTCAACAATTCCATTTTGCTAAGGAGTTTGAGGGGAAGACAAATGCCTCTTTATTCCATGAACTTCATAAAACATGTTAAACTCATTGGAGGTGAATTCACCACCTCAGTTAGCCCTCAAAAAAATTATTTATAAATCCATTGCATTCTCAACCATAGCTGTAAATGCCTTGAATATATCTCTAACTGCATTATATTTCTCTCTAAGAAAAGTAACCCATGTCATTCTAGAATAATCATCAATTAAAAGAATAAAGTACGTATCACCTTTTAGGCTTATCACCCTTGTAGGGCCACAAATATCTATATGAACTAATTCCAATAGTTTGGTAGCAGATTTTTGCTTTCCCTTAAAGATGCTCCTTGTTTGTTTTCCAAATTGACAACTCTCACAAACAACATTGATAAGCTTTATGATTCTAGGTAAATCTCTCACTACATGAATTGAACTAATTATCACCAAATAAAAAAAATTATTTGACACACCCTCTGGTGCCATAACTAACTATCATTAATCTCAAACATAAATTAATGCCCATCAACACTCTTAACCTGATAGATGTTTCCATCTATTCTCTTGCCAGTAACAATCATAGTTCCAGACCCTTTTCTAATCTCACATGTTTCATCCTTAAACACAAGATGATATCCTTTGCTACACATTTTTCTAACACTCAAAATATTATGCCTTAAAACTGATTGAACCTATTCCACAAATCTTAGCTCTTGAACTATCTCTAAATTTAACTAATCCTCCATCATACTCTTCAATTTTAACAAACCTACTTTTGTCTCCAGTCATGTGATTACAACAACCACTATCAACAACCCAATAATTCTTATCCTCTTTGACATGAAGAGTAGATACCAAAGTACCTTCAACCTTATCCTTCATCTTTGGAACACTTTCCTTCACACAACTTTCAGGGTTAGCAAGACCAAATTCTTCTTTTATAGCCAAACAAAACATTCATTATCATCAAAATCTCCATAATCAAATTCATCATCTAAAATTCCAGCATCTTCTCTCGCATAGTAAGTTTTCTTAATCATTTTCTTTATTTTTCTTGTTCTTATTGTTTATAGCTCTTTTTGGAAATCTTGAAGCATAATGACATATACCACAACTAAAAAATTTGAAGGGTAATTTACCTTGGTACTTATCAGTGCCCTTGGTCAATTTCGAGTGTGTGCAAGAAGTTGAGTCCACTTTTTGGCCAAAAAGTTGAAGTGTTTTCCCTGATTTTTAGAATTTGTCACATTTGACCTTAATATTTGAAACACTTAGAGATGGAATCTTAAAAAAAGGTCACCAATCATAAAATGTAGTACTCAAAGTCTAGTTTCCAAATATGTAAATTATTTTAATACCTAGATGATACAAATTGATTTTCAATAGGCATTTCTAAAAATCACTCTTTAGAAGTCCCTTTTTTTTTACCATACCATGCACATGTACGTCATCCATATTTTGACCTAAATAATCATATTTTTCTAAATCCTTTTGGGAAAAGATTTGTGACTCACTGAAGCATCATTTCGATATTTTTTTTATAACTTTATTTTTATTTTTTTCTTAATTTTTTATTGGCCATATTTGTTTCTTTGAAAAATCATCGTGTAAGTCATGCATAAGATAACCTAAACTTATCATTTTTTAAAAAAAATTTCTCAAATTGAAAAGAATTTTCTGAAGTATGCTTTCGTGCAATTCAATCATCAAAAAATTATTTTAATCAAAAGTTATTTAAATACTAAAAAACCTTGATATTTCAAGTTTATGGACCAATTTCATCAAAAAAAATTGAAAAATAGAAAAAATAATCAAATTTTTTTAAAAATACATATTTAGAATCTACAATGTCTCATCTATCATAAGTTTTAATTTCATCAAAAAATTCTACAAAAAAAGTCTTCAAACACATGTCCAAAGTCACTATTTTCTTGTGACATTGACAAGACCTTCAAGTTGTAAGTCAAACCAGGTCCAAAGCTTAGGTTCGGGTTCCCAAGCCTTTTCCCAAACCAAAAAACAAAGCACAAACCCAACCAAAAATTCATATTTTCAAAAACAAGATCCCATTTCATAAAATAATAATTTTTTATACTTTTTACAAAACAAGATCCCATTTTGAAAAATTGCCAAAAATAGAAATTTTCCAGAAATCAAAACTTTTCAAAATGGGATCTAATTTAGAAATTTTGCCAAAAAAGATTTCCTTTGAATGTTTAAAAAATAGGATCCCATTTTGAAAATTTTCCAAAAATGGAAAATTTTCAAAACAATATCCCATTTTTTAAAAAGCGAGATCTCGTTTTGCAAAATGAGAACCCGATTTAAAAAAAATAGGATCTCATTTTAGTTTTAGGCTAGGGACCCTAAAGCAAAATAAGATCCCGATTTGTTTTTCATGATTTTAGGAGTTTTTGTAAGGAAAAAACTTCCACCTTAAGTGGACTCAACTTCGTGCTTTCACCCTTTCCTCACAAAGTTAGCTTCCAAATCATCAAGATCTTCTCCATTTGAATCTTCAACCTTCTTTGATTTACTAACCTTGAAAGTAGTTTGTACTTTTGTGCCTTTCTTCAAACCAAGTTTTCTCATTTCAAATGTACTTAGTGTACCAATCAACTAATCTCTAGAGTAATTATCAAAATTCGTAGTTTCCTCAATAGAAAATACCTTTTCACTGTAATAATAATGAAGATATCTAATAACTTTCTTCACTACTTTAGATTCCTTAACTAATGCACCAAGGCCTCTCATAGCACTTACCAACTCATCAACTCTTTGTATGTAGCCTTTAATTGTTTCTTCCTCAGACATTTGCATCATTTCAAACTATACCTTCAAGTTCTGCAACTTTTTTTGTTTGACCTTCAAATCTCCTTCATAAATTCTTTCTAGTTTATCCTAAACCTCTTTAGGGTATGTGTAGGATCATGATGGGCCAAAAAGTGGCGATATGTAAGTGATATGATGGCCCATGTGGCCGATAACTTTCTTTTAACCTAAAATTGATGAAACAAAAAGTGTTTTTAAAGGATATTCTCAGCTTTCCATCAATATAAATTATCCTTTACTTTGAATTTAATAAATAATTATTATTCATTTTCTATTTGAATTATGACTAAAGTCCTAATTGATGGGTTGATTGAAAAACATCTATAGCTTTCAAACAGTATCACATTTTTTAAATCTTAAACATGCATCACATTCTATGCTTTGCATACTATAGGATTAAAAAATAAAAAAATGAATTTGATGAAGTTTTGACCAAGTTAAGGTGGTTAGACATATGAGTTTTTATATTTTTTTCAAAGTTGTAATAAAAAATTCATAATTAATTATTTACTTGGAAAAAAATTACAAAAAAATATGCATCACATTGGGACATGAGTCCTCTACTTATATATAAAATCTTATAAAAAAATATTATCATTTTATTGTGGTTAGGGTGGTCAAACAAACACCTACTTCTTATTTTTTCTCTGAAATTTAAGTACTACTACATTGAAATTTCAAATTTTCACCAAATAGTTTTTTTCTAAAACTAAATAAACCTAGTAGTTTAGAAATTACATTCAATTTGCTACAGATTCTATTCTTACTTATTTTTGAAATAATTTAGATAAATTATTCAAATTTTTACATCATGTTTCCTAACTTTGATTTTCTAAATTTTCATTGCCACTTAAGGGCCTATTTTTTCCATGATGATCTTGCACATACCCTTTAGCAGTCTTCAAACTCATAACTTTTACTAACTCAATATTTGAAAGACTATTCACAATAATAAATTTTTCCTTAGTATTGATCTCACACACCTTGATTACTGCACTTGTACTTGGACCATTTTTCGATCGAATATATGGAGTCTGATAAGCCTGCAAAATATCATATCCCTGAGTTGCTAGATATCCTTCCATATTTTTCTTCTAGAATGCATAATCTATGCAATCGAATCTAGGACATTCCAAAACAACCTTGTTTTCCATCCTAGATCTACCTCAAGCGGTTAAGCTCTTCTTTTGAAAACCTTGCTCTAATACTAATTGTTAAAATGAACAAGACAACTAAGAGGGGGGTGAATCAGTTGTAGAAAATTTAACCTTCAAAACCCTCAAAAATAATCAAATCCACATGCATTCATTAAACCCTTATTCTATTAGTATTGTAGTGTAAAAAAATGTATCCCCTTTATAATTTCACACTTGTTTGGGCCCTCCTTGCTAAAATTGGGATTCTTTATGCCTTATTTAATGCATCTTTTGAGGGATAATCTCAAAAATTAACTAATGACCAACCATAATTTAATGATTTTAGGTTTTTTGTTCTCGATTTAGTGATATGGGACCCATACGCCACCTTGGGTGTATGGGTCCCACCTAAGTCTTGGGACCTGATCCTGAATTTGGCATAGAATTTAATATTTCTTGAAATTTGTGTCCCACGCCTAAGATATTGGGACTCATATGACCCAACTAGCATATTAGTCTCACTTTATCTTGGAACTATTTAGAATTTAATTATTGGCATGATTTTATTCTCCTAGATCTCGACTTGTCGTGTTGTAATTTTGAGAAATTTGGCATAAACAAGTATAAATACAAGGTTATTTCAGATATTTTCTCCTATCAATTCAAGTATTCAAGAATTGTAGTGTGAACCCCGATCCTAGACCTACACAAACATAGAAAACAAACACCCAATGAGATTTTTATGCAAGTAAGAACAACGATTCCCCATGAAATTCATTTATAATGCTCAAGAATAGGAAAAAAAAAGAACAAAACATGGAAAGCAAATGAAATCCTAATTAAGCATGCAAATCCTCAATCCCATGGGGGAATTGGTGCCAATTATGTGTAGAAATTGGTCCTTTCCTAAATCCTTTGTAAGCTCTTTGATGATTTGATGATGGTCAAAGCTCCTTGGTGAAATTTTGGCATAAAATAGCTATGAAATCATGAAATGATGAACACTTGATATGAAATAGATAAAATTAGCTCTCAATGTGAGGAGAGTAACTTTTCTCTCTAAGTTTTGGATCCTCATTCCAAAGGAAAGCCTTCTATTTATAAAAGAACAAGATGGAGGAATGAGAAAAATGGATGAATGTGGGATCATTCAACATCCAATGGCCAAGTGCCACTTGTGAAGATGTGAATGGAAGAAGGTTGAGCACGTTTTGGTGATTGTGCACAATAAATGATATTAGGTGGAATTTGAATTTCATGAAATGACATGTAAGAGGGAAAAAAAAATGAAAAAAATGCCACTTGGCTCAATGCACAAGGACATGTAAGAGGAATGAATTTCTTGTTGGAAGGACAAATCCACTTGGAGGGATTTTCAAATTTGGAGGAATATTCCTAAAAGATTCCAAGTTGAAAGAAAATAGGGATTTAATAAATCTATTAAATGTATTTTCATGTGCAAGTGGCAAAATCTAGAGAAATTAAGTGAGTGGGATTAAATTAACCAAGATTTAGTTAATTTAATAGGAGATTAGTTGATGTGACTATTTGATTTAGATTTTATGATATATTTAAATCAAAGTTGAGAGGAAGATGACTTAGATTTAATTAAATAAAGATTTTGATTTATTTAATTAAAAGGAGATGATGTTAGATTAAATTAAATAAGGTTTGATTTATTCAACTTAATGAGATGACCTTTAGAGATTTAATTAAATAAAATGAATTATTTAATTAAAAAGAGACATAGGGTTAATTAAACTAGGTTGAATAATTTAATTAACAAGAGAGAATGACTTAATCAGATAAATAGTGATTTATTCAATTAAGGGATGAAGAGTGATGATGAGCTAAGAAGGTGATCTAGGATGAAATAGTGTTAGTAATCAGGCTCAATTGTGTCGGTATAATTTCCATGTCTACATTTTAACCCTCTTTGAAGCAATGCACTTGTTGTGCTAGTTCAAAGAATAAACTGCTATGATCAAAGTTCAAAAAATTTCCAATTTTTTAGACGCCCCACTGCTGCCCCAGTGAGAATAATTATGCTCGTATATTGCTCCCTTGAGAGATTGGATGAAAATTTTGATTTTTGGATGATCTTGTGATAAAAAAGAGGACAAGGTGCCTGATAGGTCCAGAAAAGCTCTGGGGTGCCAAAAATACATGTTAGAATGCCAAAAATGATACAAAATGGCCCTTGAATGGGAAAAAACAGGATCAAGGGTCCAAAACCCTAGTTAGATGGATAAATTAGGTCAAAAACCCCTAATTTTTAGGCTTAAATAGACCCTAAGGGGTCATTTTCAAATCATTTTCACACTTAGCCTTTGTATATTTTTCGCATTCTGAGCTTTGAGTCTTGATCGAGATTGCATAAAGACATCTTCCTCAGCACGTGTTACAGTGAGTATGATTGCACTAGCGGCCAACCAACACAACACCCGTGGTATGTACCCCTTTCATGCCTTGTAATTTTATCATTTTACGTGCATTTAATAGGGTCAAACTTATTTTAGAGTCAAGTGATGCTATATAGCACTGCTGCAAATTCTAAATAGGAATCACGTGACCTCCAAGTATGTCGCATGTGTGAGGAGAGCCACTGCAACCCACTTTAGAAATTAGGTTTCTAGGGCTAAGTCGGCCGCATATGAAAATAGCATTGCGGCGAGCCTATTTAGGGTTTAGGACTAAGGAATGTGGTCAAACTGGGCCACGACAGTGTAGTTTGGAATTTTCAAACTGCAATGTACTTGCAAACAGTGCTGCAATTGCTATTTGGAAAGTAGGAACTTAGTTCGAGGGACCAATTTTTTCAGAATTTTATGTAGTGACAGTTTTTGTGTAGGAGGACCTCAGGATGCTACACTTGAGGGAGCACAGATGCCCGAAACTTAGCAGATTAGATGGTATGCACTATCTTCTTCAGGAGCATCTCGGTGCCATTGGTCTTTAGTATATCGCATACATTCGTCCTGTTCGAACCCATTTGGGGACGATGACAACCTTGGTAGAGCGATGGCACAATGAGACATCCTTATTTCACCTTCCCACTAGCGAGGCCACCATTACACTTGAGGATGTCTGGCGCATCCTATAGCTACCTCTCCATGGTGAGAGAGTCATATGTGATGTGGATGCTGGGAGAGATTCCTGCTTCACTGTTATGGAGATGGATGAGATTATCTTTTCTGAGGGACATATTTATTTGGAGAGGTAGAAGGGCATAGTGCCCACCTTTAGGCTTATCATTTCTACTATTATATTAAGTCTTGTGGCACCGGATCAGCATGGCTGATACTTCAGTCTAGGGTGGGGACTAGCATGGGAGTGGATGCTCTTTCACAGGGAGTGCCTTGCATGGGGTCCAATGATGTTGGCCTCTTTGTATAGAGACTTACATAAGTTTGCTTATCTAGATAGTAGGGCCATTGGAGCTAGGGTTACATTACTTCATGCCTAGGCATGAGAGTGGATTGCAGTGCTCCATCCATAGGTTACACCAGCTACTTTATATCTAGAGGATCCAATTTTCTGGCAGTATGGTAGGGCACAAATTAAATTTACCCATACAAGGGTAGGCGGCATCGCCCGCTGGCGACGAGTTATTGATGAGATAACAAATTTTATCTGGAGACCCTGGCTTGGCATAGGTCCATGGTATGATGATGTACAATAGTTATTATTTTCTCTCCAGGGTAGGGATCACATGATGATTGAGAGATATCTCCCTGACAGAGTGGCCAGGCAATTCGGTGAAGTACAAGATAGGCCTGATGATCAGTACGTGGCGATCTTCACCTATACCATGAGGGAGACCGAATGGGGCCAGCCTATTCCAGTAGATGAGGTTGTACCATATTTCAGAGCATTAGTGGCTAGGTCATGGCCATATGATTAAGGGCCAGATGATGTCGAGGTTACACAGGGATACATGGATTTGTTTAGACCCCCTCTGAGATTGACAGTTCTAAGCGCGGTACCCCATGGTAGAGGTCGAGAGGTAGATCAATTAGCCAAGGGAAGGTACAAGGAGGAAGGGGGGATGGAGATAGGGATGGGGGTGGGGTTGGACCACCTCCACACTAGACCTCACCTCATGTAGAGGCACAACAGACCCCTCCTCGGGTATAGACACCTATTAGAGATCAGGTACATTAGACACCTCCTCGGGACCAACCCAGATATGGGGACAAAGAGGTCCCACAAAAACAACTATTAGTGTAGCTAGATCACAGGATGCTTTGATTTAGCTGCTGCAGACATAGGTTTAGGTCTTGATAGCTGAGAGAGACCAGGCTTGGTAATAGGTTATAGCAGTTACTTCCAAGAGAGACCAGGCCCACTCTAAAAGGGACTAAGAGATAGGTTGGCGGAGACAGATTTAGAGCATGGCCTCCTCATCCCAGGGTAGGATGGTATCCCTATGAGCCTACTGGGAGGTAGTCAAGAGGCTGAGTATTATTGACAACATTATAGATAGGCAGTGCCACTAGCCGGCCAAGTTCCAAAGTTCTCACAACAGACTGGAATGAGGCTCCTAAAGGATCATGGTGAGAGACAAGAGGTTGAGGGGCACAGCCAATAGGTCTAGCTCTATATTTTGATCACAGACAATTTATTTTTTTATTGATGGGCTCCAATCTTGATTCTATCATATACTTCAATTTATACACACTTGATCTGATCTTTGTACCATGATAGTTGTATTTTGGATGATATATATATGAGATGATTTGATCTATGGGATGTCTTACTTTACTTATGCATGATGTATGGATGTATTTTATCTTCCTATGTGCTATGATATAATGCATGTTTCTATATGATGTGATGCAATAATTTTAGATGTATTTCTTTTGTATATTTTATCTGCATTTTGTGGTAATGATGTATAGATGCAATCATGATATGCAAATGATTTCTATTATGCCCCTAATGACTCATGTGATGCATTATGACTAATGATAATATTTTTTTTTCTTTTCCTTATGCAAAATGATTATGATGATGTATGACATGTGATAGTTTTATGCATTATGGTCTATGAAATTAATAGAACAAATGCAATGACATGAATGCAATGATTTCTTAAGATACTTAGAATAACAAATATCTATTATTCTTCAATCCTACCATGTTAGTATGGAAAGGAAATAGATGAAAAGAGATCCAAAAATCCTACCTTATTAATGATGATGATGATTTGCTTACCAGGAGTTGGGATTTTAAAATGGTTAATTACTTTATGTTTGATAGCACACATAAGTACAATGCATCAAGGTATTAAGAACCAGGATGGCATTGCACCTAGTGTGATGGACTTTGAATTGAAAATCAAATAAGAGTATTCTTGTTCACACTTGACCTACAAAACCTTATTTAGGATTTAGTTCAGATATTCTAAACATCTCGGGCAAAAACATAGAAAAGAAAGCCTTCCTATGTGGTCAACAAGACACCTAAAACACCTTCCCTACAAACCAAACAAAGCACACATAACTAAGTTATTTTACAAGAATATCCAACAAGCACAATAGATAAAAAGATAATGATCATTTCTCCCTTCCTTTCTCTCTAAACCATTATGATGAGGCATCATTGAGAGGTCCTTGGAATGAATGCAGAATAAGATAAGTAAAAACAAAAGACCAAGATAAAGTAAACTAACAAGATAATTTTCTTCGTACCACTAGCCAAGACTAAACTACAGTGATACCTAATGTTGATGTACATTGTAGGAAGGATGCATCCTAGGACATGTTTTGATTAGGTGATGATGAGATTGATTGGATGATAAGCTATTGATACTTCGAGTTGATTAACTTGCTAACTTACTGACCTAGACTTGAGACTTTTGATGATTGAGCTTCTACTTTTAAACCTGCTAGACTTGCTTCTAATTGCTTTACCAAAGGATGAAAGTGATGATTGATTTATTATGAGTGATTATTATTGAGGGTGAGAGTGAGATGAGACGAATGCACCATTTTGGGTTTTTTAAGATATTTGGATGTTTTTGATGTTTTGAAAATTTTTGAGGCTATTTTTGGGATTTTGAGATTTGTTTTTTTTTTTTGGATTTTCGATATTGTGACCAAGAGACTAACTTAAAGACATACCCTAGGGGTCTCAGGAGATGATGAAAAAATTATCCTTTCCTATGTTATATAGGTAGAGACCATGTAGTTCGACAGACGACTTGACTTGATTACTGATGAGATAGATGGGTAAACAAATTGTCATTTTATTGCGACGAACGCCTAAAGGACTGACCTAAAAATGTCTCAGGGGATGATCATAGATCAAAATTGCCTACGTTCAAGCTGAGAGATGATGTAGTTCAGTATGATAACTCTTTTTTTGATTTATTTTGATTTTCAACATGTTTTGGATTTTGATATGATTGGGATGTTTTTGGATTTTTGGTGGATTTTTTGAATGTTTTTGGATTTTTTTATTTTTAAAGAAGATCACAAGAATATACATGAATCTGATCCAATGTAGGTACGAGAACATGCCCCTAGTGTAATGTGATAGACTACTTCGATGTAGGCAGGACAAACTAACCTTAGGGTGGAACATTATACAAACACAAGATCAAGCTATGATATAGATGTGGATGGATGATGGAAAGATTAATTATGAATGAATGGTAAGATTTAATTGATAAGTGAGTTTGCAAAATAACCCATGAAGATCTTGGTGGATGGAGAGTGCTTTATTTACAGTTGGCACCTATTTTCCAGGTTTTCACCAAGGTACTTGTCCAAAACACCACCGAAGTGGTTTTCACTAGAGAACAATTTTTTCTCTTTATCATTTTTAATCCTTTTTCTATTTGTCTTGGATTTTTATATTTTTATATTTTTTTGTTGTCACCAAGATGCCTGTTTACCAGGTTTTCATCAAGGTGAAAAAATTTTCAAGACATTTTCTAATTTTTGGTTCTATACCTTGAAAGATTTTAGGCATAAAACTTTTTGAGATGGGAGTTGTTCATGGGCTCCTGCAGAGGTTCACCTTCCGATGTTGATAACTGATATGCCCCTGAATTGTAGCTCATTGTGATGATGAAAGGTCCCAACTAGTTGATTTCAAATTTTCCCTTACTATTCGGATTTGGAACATTCTTCTGATTATCCTTTAGTACTAGCTCATTGACTTGGAAGGTGCACATCCTGATTTTCTTGTTGTAACTACATTTTAGGCGATTCTAATAGACTTGTAGGTGATTTAGGGAATCCATGTACTGCTCATTCAGTAACTCCAACTCATTCAATCATGAGACCTGGTATTCTTCATCTGTAATGATATTTTGTAGTGATATCCTCAAAGATAGAAGCTCGATCTCAATGGGGAGGATGTCTCCTAATCTGTAGACCAAGGAAAAGGGGGTGGCACCTATTGGTGTGTGAATGCTGGTGCGACAAGCTCATAAGGTGAGATTTAGCTACAGATGTCAGTCATGACTGGTGTCATTGACTATTTTCTTAAGGATTTTTAGAATGGTTTTATTGGTGGATTTTTCTTGGCCATTGCATTAGGGGTAATATGAAGTGGAAAAATGATGTTGGATTTTGAATTTTTGGCGAAGGTCACAAACATCCTGATTTTTCAACAGTGTCCCATTATTAGAGATAATGGATTGAGGGACACCATATTGGCATAGAAGGTAGTTTAGGATGAACTTTGATATCTACTTTCTAGCTATGTAGGTCATGGGAATGGCCTCGACCCACTTTGTGAAGTACTTCGTGGCGGTGATGGTGAATTTTTGGCCATTGGATGAGGTGGGGATGATTTTACTGATGAGATCGAGCCCCCACTATGGAAAGGGCCAAGGTGTAATAATGGGATGAAGCTCCTAAGTTGGTGCATGGATGAGGTCCCCATGCTGCTGAAATTGCAAACATCTTCTGATAAAGTCATATGTGTTTCTTTCCATTGTGGGCCAATAGTATCCAAACCTTAGCAATTTATTAGCCAAAGTTATACAGCTTGAGTGCAAACCACAAATATCATTGTGTACCTCTGTTACAGTAGTCAAGGATTCCTTAGTATTTAGGCAATGCAATAGGGTTACTTTTGATTCTCCTACGGTAGAGGGTTTCTCCTAGGATGAAAAAGAAGGTTGACTTCTTGAAGAAGGATCATTTAAGGTTTGGGTTTATTTCAATGGGTAAGTCTCTTATTCTCAAGTAGGTGTAAATGTCATGATACCAGGGATCAATGGGACCAATGAGTTCACACATGAATTTGGAATTTGGTACCTCAAATGCTGGTATGAGAAGTAGCTCTACAAGGAATTCTTGCTTTGGGATGTTGTGCAAGATTTCCAAGAGTGATCCAATTGTAGCCATTCCATCTGCTACTCTATTGTTTTCTCTAGGTAGCTGTTCGAATGCAATATCAATGAATGACTCCTTGAGGATCTCCACCAATTTCTTGTATGGAGTTAGTTTATCATTGTTCATCTAATATTCATTGTTTACTTGATTGATTATGAGCTGAGAGTCCCTATATACCTTTAGATCTATAATCTTCCATTGTACTGCAATCCTTAAGCCTAAGACAAGAGCCTTATATTTGGCTATATAATTTATGCATGGGAATGACAACTTGTAAGATTTGGGTATGCAGTCTCCTTGGGGAGTTATGAAAAAAATTCTTGCTCCTGACTCGTGTTGCATGTAAGATCCATCAAAATACATCTTCCAATGGTTTTTTATATTTAGGCTAAAAATTGATTCGTCAAGGAATTTTGAGATAAGTGGGTTTTTTGCGTACATAGGTGCCTCTACTAGTTGATCTGAAACTACTTGTCCCTTGATGGCCTTGTGCTACACATATTCAATGTCGTGTTTTGTCAATATCATGACCCACTTGGCTGTCCATCTTGTGAGAGTAGCTTTGGAGAGTAGGTACTTGAGTGGATCTATCTTTTCTATTAGCTTGATCTGATGAGCCAGCATGTTTCTAAATTTTTGAGTTGCAAATACAACTTCTAGACAAGCTTTTTCAATAGGAGTATAGTTTATCTTGTGTCCTATCATGGTCCTACTGATATAGTATATTTCTCTCTCTCTTCAATTTTCATCATGCGAAGCGTCAAGAGCACCGAGAGCTACCGTTGTTACTAAGATGTATAGGATTAATGGTTTTCTTAGAATCGATGACATTAGAATTGGTGGTGTGAGTAGGTATTCCTTTATTTTGTTAAATGTGCGATCGCATTTTTTGTCCCACTTGTATGCTACCCCCTTGTGGAGTAGTTGAGAATATGGGATTTATTTGTCTACCAACTATGCTATGAATCTGTGGATAGAGTGGAGCCTGCCTTGTAGACCTCTTAGCTGCTTTATTGTCCTGGGTGCTTCCATTTCAAGGATCACCTTGAATTTGGTGGGATCTACCTCGATTCCTCTCATTGACATGATATACCCTAAGATCTTGCTTGATTGTACTCCAAATTTTCACTTCCTTGGGTTGAGGCAGACTTTGTACTTTTCCAACCTATGAAAAATTGATCTCAAAGCTGATATGTGGTCACATCTTTTCCTTGATTTAGCCAATATTTCATCCACATAGTCTTCCACCATCTTAGGAATCATATCATGAAATATTAGTGTCATGGATCTCTAATAAGTTGCTCCTACACTCTTTAACCCAAATGGCATCATGTTCCAGCAGTAGGTCCCCCATGGACATGTGAACATTGTCTTGTGTTGGTCCTCCTTTTCTATCATGATATGATTATATCCAAAAAACCCATCCATTACTGATAGAATCTCAAATCCGGCCATCATATCTACTATCATGTTGATGTTGGGTAGTGGAAATTCATCCTTAGGACATGATTTGTTTTAGTCTCTGAAATCGGTGCAAATACGGATGCCCCCAGTTAGTTTTGAAATAGATACCAGGTTGGAAACCCACTCTAGATAGTCGCTCGAGCGTATGAAACCTACATCCAAGAGTTTTTGTAATTCCATTTTGACTAGCAAGGCTATTTGGGGATGCATCTTTCTAAGTTTTTATTTGACAGGTTTTTCCTCAGGATATACTACCAAGTGATGAACTACTACCTCCGAGTCAAGCCCAAGCATGTCAGCATAAGCCCATATGAATTTTATCTTTCTTTCTTTGAGGAATTCAACTAAGAGTTCCTATTTTTCTGTGAGAAGTGATTAAGCATAGAAGGTTATGTGCAGTATTGCTTCTGTTCCCAGATTGACAAGGTTACACTATTTTGCTAGGACTATTGATTTTTCTTGATGAAGTGTAGTGAGGGGAAGATTAAATCGTTCATCCTCTGGCACCTCAGAGAGGTTTTCATCATTGGATGAATCCTTTATTTTTACTATTTTATGGTCAAAGAGTGCCACAGTGTGGTTTTCACTCAAGGACCTTGAGATTATTCTAGATTTCTCACTCTTGTGATTGAAGGATTCAATCATCTCCCTATAATAAGCATGAGTGTCCAGTGTGATGTCAAATCCAGCCTTATGATCTCCATATGGTACTGTATCCCATAATCGCATGAATTCTAAGAGTACCTCATCATTTTTTAATGTGTTCAGAACTGGTGGTCGTTGGTCATAATCGATGAGTTGGGGGTAGACCAGGTTTATCTTATGGGTTTTTTGGTCTGACTCAAAGATTAGGGTACTGATCATGAAGAGGGAGGAATCTTCAAAAAGCATGGGTAAGCCGGTTATGGTATCCTCATCATCGTTACTACTACACACATCGATGATGTCAAAAGTGAAATTGTCTAAGGGAAGACCTGTAGATATGGGTAATTGAAGGGTGGCTACTGTTAAGTGAGGGGGAGTCCTAACTACTCTAACTGGGGGGCTTTAGCCATGTATGGTTACACTTGGAGGGGTACACCCAAGGCCAATGTTTTTTATTTGTTTCTCACCAATGATGGGCTCTAGGCGGCCATTGTTGTTCCTCCCAAGACTTTCATTTCTGTTATAACCCATCCCAAGTATCATTTGTAGTCCTTTTCTTCTTTCATCCATGGGAAGATTGGGCATGGGTCTTTCATATTGATATAATGAGCTTGAAATGTCTCTTTCATCCATAGTCTCTCGACTTAGATCCCCCCAACATCAGAATCTAGAAGGGTCTACCTTGAAAGTGTGGGAAGGTGTTTTAGTTGGCTGAGGTCATGTGACCTAGGAGATTAAGGTAAATTTCCTATGACAAAAGCATTCTTCTTCATTTTGTATTCCCCACAGTCATTGTCTTGGATCATGAGCTTGATGTCATATATGTCAAGGATTGAGGGTTCCTTTGTCCTAGAAGTGGAGGCTATGTTGGACGGGTCTATATATGGATTGGAGGGGCCTTTATCATTCTTTAGGACTTGGGGAACTTTATAGTACTTGGCCACCATATTCTTGTAGTAGGTGAAAGGCTCAGGATCACCATGTATTGTGACCTCTTCATTTTTGTATGAAAAATTGACGCATTGGTGGAATTTTTAGGCGACCGCATTCATCCCATGGATCCATGGGCATGCTAGGAGGATATTATAGGGAAAATCAAGGTCAAGGACCTGACAGGTAGTCTCCATAATGGTTGGCCCCACTTAGATTGGGATTTTGATAGTGCCTTGAGACACTCTTTCCTAATCATCATATGCTTTGATTGTAATGCCTTTGTTCTTCTCAATGGAATTTTCAGAGATTCCCAGGTTCTTTATAAGTTTGACAAAATAAATGTTGAGGCCTACACCTCCATCCACCAAGACCCTTTTGATCTTACTCTTGTGAACTAGCGCTTGAAGGTGGAGTGTATGGTTACGAGAGGGCTAGGCAAGGAAGTTCTGATCAGAGAACGTGAGGAGATTTGGCATGATGATGTTACCAACCATAGATTGGAATTGCTTCATATCAAGGCTGGTGAAGATGATAGATGAGGCCAATGCTTCTTCAAGGATTTTTTTGTGAGCAGTTGAGATCTTCAATAACTCCATGATTGAGATCTGAGAAGGGGTTCTTTTTAATTGGTCAAGGACATTGTAACCATTAGGAATGGATTTTTGATTTGGGGTGGGAGTCTTAGATGGCTGAGATTCCCTAGCAATGGTGACCTTTCCACCATGTGTGGTGACTCCATAGTTAGCATTGGCTCCCTTGATATTGAAAACAGTAATAAATTTGTCAAAGCATTCAAAAAATCCTTCATATACATGGTTCACTTTGCCAAAAAAATTCTTACCTTTGTTGTTTCCTTGATTATGGTTCGGCATTAGATTCATGTATATTTCCAGATCTTGATTGCTAGCTAGTTGCTCAACATTTATGATTTTATCATCAATGAGATCTTGGATGATATTTTTTAGTTTCATGCAATTGGCGGTCGTGTGGCCCATGAGCTTATGATAATCACAAAGAAAATTTTCATTATACTGGGGTGGTTTCACCTAGGATTCTTGGTAGTTATCATAGGTGGGGACTTTGATGAGGTCCTCATGAACCAACTTCTTCATGATGGATTCAATTGACTCCCCAAGGGCTATGAATTTTGACTTGGGGGGATACTTGCTTCGTGGAGTTGGTCCTCCTTGATTATTCGGATTAATGACATGATTGCGAGGTGGTTACTAGTTTACTGCATTGGCTTGTGTGTTATTGTGATTTTTTTTCTTTAGTTGATGATGTGTTTGGACATTTTTCTTGGGAGAACTGATGACGACCTTGGCATTGACCACTCCATCATTGATGACATTCTTTTTTTTCACCCATGTGGGAGGTTTATCATTATAGCTAGTGGATGGGTGAATATCTTGATGTTTAGGATATGTAGGCATGCCCCCTTGTGTAATAAGGGCTCTCTCAATGTTAAGTGCCTTGGGGATTAATTGGTCATATGTGGTAATGCATTACATCTTCAAATAGAATGCCAAGGTCTTGTCTTGCTTCAATTGGCCTTGGATCGCCATCATTGGAGGAAAGAGGTGAATGATTCCCCCTTTCCTTGTTTGAGCGTCGAAATTTCCTCTAAACTAACATCCACGGCAATGTTAAATGTGTAATTATAGAGGAATGCATCTTTGATTTCTTGGAATGTTCTAATGTCAGTAGGCAAGCGAGAGAACCACTCCATGGCGGCATTGGCCAGAATTCAAGGAAACAACCACATTAGATATGTGTCATTATATGTGACATCCATGCAATGTACCTAGAATTCCCTGATGTGGTCTTCAAGGTTTCCTAATCTGCAGTATTTTTCAAATTTGGGGATTTCGAATCCTTTCGATAATAGTATCATTGCTAAGCTCTTGTCGAAAGGATAAGGATACAAATTGTTGGATGTCCTTATTTTTTTTCCTGATTGAAGATCAAGCGCTTGCTACAAGAGCATTTTGATTTGTGTTGTTACATCACCTTGCAGATCAGGAGGTGGGGTGAACACGTTTTGAGGTGTTCGATTGACATGTGAAATGTTGGTGTGCATTTGTCGCAAGCTTTGTTGAGCAAGTAATTCCTATGTTTGTTGTTGAGCCAACAATGCTTGTTGTTGGTCATGCTATTGTTGTGCCAACAATTCTTTTTGTTGGGCTTGTTGTTGACTCACTTCCTATTGTACTTGATAATCTTGCAAGACTTGTTGATACACTTCTTTTCAAGCTTCTTGCAATTGTTCTTGGTATTGTGCTTGTGCTTGCACCTGCTAAGCTTGAAATTGGGCTTGGGATTGAGCATTCACTTGTTGGAATACTTGTGTAATCTGAGCAACCTGTGCAACTTGTGTGGCTTGACGTTCTTGTGTAGCTTGGGTAGATTATTGTTGTAATAAATCTTGGGCTTCAACTTCCTTCTATGCCTTTTGTGCTTGTTGTAGTGTTGATTGCGCTTGTTCTTGTTGAGTATCTGGTTGTGCATCTTGTTGGTTTTGGAGTGCCTTTTGATGGGCAGCTTATCGAGCAACTTGTAATATGATGGTGAATTAATTTTCCATGTTGTGATTTGGTGGTGGTGGTAGTGGATTGGGAATGGTATTGACCATTGTGATGAGTGTAACAGTCGTGTTGATGATTGGGGTTTGAGTTGTTGATGGTGTGATTGAGATGCTTGGTCCTTGGGAAACCACACTTTGAGAGACTTGAGGGATGGTGGAAGTGTTGATTGTTGGTGTTTCTTGGATGGTTGCCATCTATTGTTGTGATATCGATGGCAGAACGAGATTATTCAATATGATACTTTGGTTTGGTTGATTGATGGAGGGTAAGGGGGGAAGACCCAACCCAAGGGGTGATGTAGATGTAAGTGGTAGAGGTGGAAATGGCTGAAAGATAGGAGGTGCATTCCCTTGAAGCGATGATAATTTGTGTGTTTGGAGGATAATTTGGTGTCGCATGATATGAGGTTGGATTGGAAAAATCTTGGAATGTGAGCGAGATATATGGGTGTAATGGATTTACTAAGATAGATTGATCTGGTGTGGTGTTTTCATCCAACTCCCTATTGCTTACAAGGGGATGTGTTTGGAGTGCATGAAGCAATGAGCTCCCCTTGTTAACAATTAGTGAGTTTGAAGTGAGGGATTATATGATTTGCGGGTTGTCTTGAGTGATGATTTGAAATAGAAGCATGGATGAGGTTGAGGGAATGATCCTAAGAGGTCTTTCCACAATAGTGCTTATGTCAAAGTCGGAAGGGAGTTTAGATCCTTCTTTTGCTAACTCGAGCATGTATTGGGAGGGAAATAACATCATCATGGCATTGACAATTCGATGATTTTTAGGATCTCACACAATCTCTAGGATTTCATCTTGTGTCATCCCTAAGACATTGTCGATGATGTCCTTACCTGACCCTCCTCTTGAGGATTTTGTGATGGTAGAGAAAATTTGCTTAGGGGATTGCTTGATCTGACAAGATTTATTTTGGGAGTAGCTTGACTTAGATTACTTGAAGTTGATGTTTCCTTGGTGATTTCCATATTCTTCTTGTGTTGTGATCTTGTTTGCACCATAAAATAGAGGTCAATTGATCTAACTTTAGGTACAAAAAGAGAAGAACTAGGATTAATTTAAGGATCAAAGTGACGATGAGGATGAGATAAATGAAATACAGGTGATGAAACTCTTGAGAAAATTTAAGGGGGAGGCTTAGAATCTAGGAATTGATTTAATTGGATTTTGGATAATGAACTTGTAATCTCTAGGAGGTTGTGTTGTCCTAGAGTGAACTCATACACAAGAGGATAATTTGACTAAAGGTGTAAAGAAGGATTCATCAAGACACCTTAGTCAAATAGGATAATGAACACCTAGACCTCAAGATGTTGAATTTTATCAAGAGGTAAACTTGTTCACAAGGATTTGATAATTTGATCAAATATGTGGGGAAGGATTCATCCACACATACCTAACCAAACAAGATGATTTTTTTTTGCCTAAAAGTCTAGCATAAGTGATGTTTTCAAAGTTTCCAAGAGTTTGTTGATGATATGATGTTTGATTTTGATGCTCGAGGGATGGGTGATAGTGATTGACTTTGACCCTATATTTGACCTAGATAAGACTCCTTCTCACAAGACCTCAGTTTTGAAGAACATGCTTGACACTTCCTATGTGAGAAAAGCAAACCTTTGAAAAAGAGTTGGATTTTGTGTGTTTTTGAGCTAACATCATGTGTGTTTTTGAGCTAACATTTGTGATGTAGGTTTTCATAATTCAAGCAAGCATTCAAATCAATATTCATAACAATCAAAATTAGAAATCTACATTCATGCTAGCCATTTCATACAATCTTGCAGCATTTGTTACAAGGGTTTGATCTAGGTGTTTTGAGCTTGAAGATCCTTTGAAGACTAAAATGTAATATTGAAGAAAGTTGTCAAGAAGTGTTCATCTTCACAAAAGGTTACCTATAGACCAAAATTAAAGCTTTTAGACTCATAGATCGGGAGGGAGAGAAGCTACAAAAGATCACTAGAGGATACTAGAGTTTCAACCAAACCCTAATGTTGGGACTAAATCACCACCTTGGGCATATGAATCCCAGTATACCAATTTTCAATCATTTCAAATAAACCCTGGTTTACCAGTTGCAAATTCTAGATTTAACCTGAAATTCTAACATGGGACTAAATCACCCAGTCTAGTGTATCAGTCCTAGTTCACATCAAAAGTCATAAATTTGGGATTTTAGACCTTGTTTCAAGAATCTATAATCTTCCAAGTACTTCTTTGTTTATTCATAGTTTTTTATTCTGATTTTAAGTTTCATTTCCTAGGTTACATAGCTATATTTGCATATTACATTCATCTATTTCTTTCAAAGCACTTACTTAGTGGTGAACACCCTTGTTAATCACAACCAAGTAGACCTTGTAGCCATCTCTTTTCCTAATTAAATCATTAGGTTGACATCTCTAGGGTTTCCTTGAATGAAATAAGAGAGAAATAGGAAGAGGATTCACTCTATCCCTTGTGTGTGTTCCATCTCCTAAAAGGTAGAGAAAACTGGTGCAAGAGAACCTATACCTTGACCTTGAAAATATAGGGAAATGGACCGTGAAGGTTCATCAAGGGATTTGAAGATCTTTAAAATTATATGCAATGAGGAAGTTGCAAAATATGAAGAAATGAGTTGCAATGTCATGAGTTGTCCATGTAATGTCATGGTGACAATAAAGCCTAGGTAGTAGAATATTTTGGGGTTTCATGTTTTATTTGTGATTAAGGTGTCAAGGACCATTTTAAATGTATTAAAAATGCTTAATAGGTCAGTTAAGAGGCATTGATAAAGTCAAGTTGTAAAGGGATGGTGACTAAGAGCAAACTTGGAAAAATTGTCATTTTAGAGTCTAACTAAAAGGTGGTTGTGGTAGTTGATTGGCCCAAGAGGTAGTTTTAATTTGATTACATGATGTATTGTTTTAATATCTTGAAAGAGAGGTTGTTGTTCAGTCTTCTAATAAGAAAATACAACTTTGCAAACACTGATCACTGGTTTTTATTGATTTTCCTTAGTTTTCTTCCTTGGCTCAGGCCCGTACAGGTCTGATATGTATTGAGGTTGTGGATATTTGTTAACATATGTGTTTTCTTACCTCTACATTTTTTTTGGGATCCTAAATCCATCGTTGGTGAGTGTGGGATCAGCAAATCCAGAGACTACTCTAATTTCTGTGTTGGGGTTGTGAGGGTCTTCCCATGAACAATTAGCCAATCCACCTACTGTTTTGACCCTTTGGCTCAGTGAATTGGCCTGTACCATGCTTAGTTAGGTGTATAAATACTCTGGGAAATGAAGGGATGAGGGGACTGTGCAATGGTGTGATTTCTAAGGCTAAGCAAGGGTGTTTCCACCACGAAAATAAGGAACCCAAGTAGTGAATATGAGAATTACTCAAAGGAATGGTACTGTGAGTGTTTTTCAAGTTAGGACAGAGGCATTCTGGGGTTTTTGGACCTCTGGAAGGATTGGGAAAGGTCTGGAGTTGGGAGTTCTCCTAAAACCCTTGTTTTTGTGAAGGTTTAGGAGGGTTTGTGAGTAGGGGAATAGAAAAAGTTCTTGGGGCTCTAAAAATTGGAGAATCTCGAGTTTGGTTAGAATTCCTAAGACTATTTCAAGTTACCTTGGTTTGGAGGTGATTTTGAGAGGGGGTTCCTTTGGAAATCTGGCCTAATTGTGAAGCCTAGAATGAGGCAGGTGTACTGAAAGTCCATGTTGGTCCAAAAGAGTGATAATTGATTCTTGGGTATGTTGTGTAACCCTAAAAAGGGTATCTAAAACCATCAATATTTTGTCTAGTGTTTTGGGGAACATTTGAGTTATTGGGAAAAAACTGAGCTCCCAGTACTACTAGGGATTCAAGGAGTGAATTTGTGAAATCATGTTTCTGTTGGCTGTGAGGCTTTGGGGGTTGTTAATATTGTTCAATTAGGTTGTATTAATCTTGTTGTAAGCCTCATAAATTCAAGTTGTTAGATTGATTGTGTTTGAGCCTCCTTGTCTCTGCATTTCAAACCCTATTTCCTTCAGTTCATTTTGGTGAACCTAGGCTTCAAACCTTTTATTTCTTATTTGGAGTGCATTTTAGTCCTAGATTTAGTTTACATTAACTTTGTATTAGGTCTTACATTATTTAATTTGCATTCAGGGCTTCTAAATCTTGCATTAGTGAAAGTGCATATAGGTTACATTTTTACATCTTCTATCATTAAATTTCATTTGAAATTTGTAATTACACATAGTCAAGTAAGAATTCAAGTTAGAAATCTTAACATTCACTCAAAATATGTTGACTTTAGTGTCAAAACCCTCATCTAGGACTCATTCACCCCTCTGGCCGATTTAGTCCTAGTATAGGTTGTTTTACCTGGTTTTTGGGAATTGTGTTGTGTTATTTTCACTGCTTGAGCCTCCTAAAAACCCTAATTGGGACTCATACACCCCTCTGGGTGATTTAGTCCCATATCAAACTTGAATCAACATTTTACAATATTAAAAACCTTGTTTCTATGCTTCTATTTGCTTTCTGTTTCAAATTACTGAGTTTCTATTTCATTCATTTCATTGGATCTAGCTTAATTTGGTTCATTTCATGCATTTCTTAGTTTAAAAATTGCATTTACGACATGTCATTTTGAGATTGTCAAGTACTGTAATTAGAAACTACCTTGTGTATAATCTAACAATTGAATTTCATTTTAAGTCATTGCATTACATTTCATAATGGATATGAGCTTTGGTAAGTTTTGGATGTCCTTGAAATCATTAGTGTATGTGTCAAGTTATATCTTTGAAAATGATCCTAATGGAATTGATCTCACTCATGCTCAATCAAATCCTAATGCATGTCCTACTCATGAAGTTGAAATAATTGGAGAATATTATGATAGCATGAACTTCATATTGAAATTGAAACACAAATTGAGCCTAAGTTCCCTACAATAGGTGAATCTAGAACCTCTAACCAATAAAACATTCAACCATCCTATGTTAACAAAGTGACAAAAACTCCCATCAACCTAGAAGAGACATGGAAAAATATTTACAATCTTGAGAAAACAAGGATGTGATAAAATAGGTGAGAATATATTTCATCAACTCTTAGAACAAATACCAACTGAAGATATCAAAGGGATAGGATATCAAGATCCTCCTCCTGACATAAGTGTCCTCCTTCCAAAAGAGAAACCAATGCCTCTTATCGATGATAGGATCATCTTAAGTCCCCCTCCTCAACATCTAACTCAAGAAATTGGTGAATCTATCAAGAAAAAAAGGCCTTACAAACTAAAGGAGCTGAGATTCCCTTTTCTATCATCTGCAACTGAAAGAACCCTACACATACTTCTAAGTCAAGGAATTATAATATTACCACCCATGCAAGAAAATTGAAAACCAAATCCTAAGAACACAAACACATCTTATTGTCAATATCATATAGTTCTTGGACATAGTACTGATGAATGTTGGGATTTTAAAAAATATTTAAAAATGTTTGATATCATAGAGATAGTCCCTTAAAAGGGTGAATTCCACTCCTTGCCATGTATTAATTATAGGATCCTAGAATTCTCACTAAATTGCATGTTATAAATTTATTTCAAATCATTCTCTTTATGGAAAGGAGCTCATTCTAATCACCTACCACATCTCATTCTCCTCTGGCACTCAATGGGGGTAAGAATTAGATAGCCTTGTCCTAGTACTGCACTCACTGTTTTCCCTTTTGCTAGTTGTCCACCTTCCATTTATACTGAACAAGATTTGGATGTGGATGACTTGCTAATAGGTTGAATCACATGTTCCTTACTAGTCTTGTCTTTATTTCCTTTTTCATGTTTCTTTTATGTGATTGCATGTGCATAATGTGATCCCTCATACTATTCTATTTGATGTGTATCTCTTTATTTATGAAATTCCTTTATTTTTTTCTACATTCTTCTATATGTCATAAATCTTTTCCTTCATATTTTCATTTGTCTTGTGGTTTCCTTTTAGGGATGATGCAAGGCATTTCTTGAAATTCAGGTCTCTTCCATGTTGACTCAAAATCTTTTCCTTTATCTTTTCATTTGTCTAATGTTTTCCTTGTGGGGATGAGGTAAGGTGTCAAACATTTAGGTATCTTCCATGTTGACCTGAAATTTTTTCTTTATTTTTTCTCTCTTTGTGTCATTCTTCCTATTCCATGAGTATTTGGGGAATGATGGTAGTTTTGAGCTCTCTAATAAAATTTTCGCAAAGACATACTGACCCCGAATCTATGGATCCCTTATGTGATTTTTTGGATTTAATCTTGGGGGAAAACCTATTTCATGATGTAGCTTCATTTGGAAACATATTAAACTTGGCATAGGTCTTGCTGAATAAGCTCTCATTTCCTCTTTATTGTTAGCATTGATCGTTTGCTACTTTAAAATAATTTATCATGGCATGGTGTTTATAAATTTGCTTAAAGTGGGGGCATACATTGGAACTATTCTTTTACAACTCATGTTTCATTCTATAGTCTTGTTACTTCATGTGATGTGCATTTATGTTGGCGATGGCATTGGGTGGCATGTCCTTCAAGAGTATGATCCCTCTTAGCATATTATATTCCTCTTAGTGGTTTGATGCGACACACTGCATCCCCTAAGTTGTGAATCTTCTATTCTTTGACTGGTCCTCTCTTAGAGACATTAGGCACAATGTTCCCTAAGTTAAAACCTTACATGAAATAATAAAAATTCCTTTGAACATACCCTACATTTACAATATCTATTATATGGTCACCTTGCATAACAAACTTTTCTTTCCTATGGAGCCATCTTGTTTGTTCATGGGTATCAAGCATATAAAGCTTTGCTTGCCTCATGGATTCTATTGTTCATGTTGTGTGGCACCTTATCAAAGTTATCAAGAAGTATATATTTGGTATGGTTAGTGTATGGGAGCCAAAATTAGGTGTTAATTTCCCATAGCCACTTGCTTGTCTGTGTGAGTGCATATTAGTTACGTGAATATATGTCTTGTTGGGGGCTCACCTAGTGGATGGCTTGAGGTTTCACTAGCCCTTGTGAGCATGTGTTTATTTTTCATAATGGACATCATGTTCCACTTGTAAATTTTTTTGGACAAATAGTTTAAGATCTGATGCACATCGTGTTGGAAAAATGGTCAAGGCTTGATCCACCCCTTTTCTTTTATTTTTCTTTCTGTAGTTAGGGTAAAAATATTAGAGAAAAATGCATTTACAAATTATAATGAAAAACCCTAACAAGCACAATAGAGCACACACTAACATGAAAATCAAAACAAGAAAGCAAAGCAAACCGATCTCCACGCTAGATTTGATTTATCTCCATTTCTCTTCTCCACCTACATGAGAATGGATGATTTTGAAGGTTTGAATGATTTGATATGTTGATTGCTCATTTTTGCAGCATAATGATAAGATGAATATGATAGAAGAAAAATAGATAGATAGATAGATAAGAAGAAATTTTGGCAGAGTAATGATGCTAGAAGAAGATCTTCCAAATGACCTATGAAAGGCTTGATTTGTAGGAGAAGGCTGATTTGATTCGATGGCCAAGATTAAAAGTCAAATTTGTGATATGTGTGGCTAGGATTAAAAGTTTATTTTAGTGTCTATGATGCACATTAAGTGGATTATGACATGAGGCTAAAATTAAGATGTGAGGAAATAAGTCGGATTCTATTCTTTATTTTGGAAGAAAAGATTCTTATGACGCACAATGAATGTGGGTAAAAATAGGATGTGAGTGGGAATCTCATAATTTAAATAATAAAATTATTTAAAATATTTATGCATGTGAAGAGTTGTAGTCATGTGACACATGTTGCAATGTGACAATAAGTGAGGGATTAATTCAAATATTTAATTTGAATTATTTTGAGACATGTGAAGGGGGAATTAATTAAATAAATGAGATTTATTTAATTAACTGGGAAGGTGATTAAGTGGAATAAATGAGATAAGTGGGATAATGTAATGACCTAGGATAAAATATTGCAAATGTATTTCAAGGTCATGTATTGACTAGGTAATATTATGACATGGATAATTTTGGGTGTCTACATTTTTCCCCTCTTTGAGATGATGTTCGAGATGGTAAGATTTATGTCGAGTAATATCATTTCAAAGAAGCTAAGGTATGGATAGATGAAAAAAAGATGATGCCCCAACCACTTGAAGAAGTGAGGAGTATGATGAATGAAGGAAAGGGATGATAGAAGAATATGATGATGCAAAAGATATGAAGAAATGGGATGATGATATAAGATATGATAATGATGATGATGCCCCCTCGAGAGGATAGGCGGGTTGCATAAACACGGATATTCTCTCGAAATGAATGAAATGATAAAGGAGGGATAAGATGAATGATACAAGATAAGAAGTAGATGAAAAAGAAAAATGACACGTTATGCTGCAATAAAGTGAGCAATCATATGTTTGATATAGCACTAGACGTTATGCACCAAGGTATAAGGACCAAGGTGATGATGTGTCTCATGCCCTAGCATAATACAACCTTGTCTAGATACAAGATATGAATATTAGCTAGGAGTGATTCAGATCTGATGCAAATGCCAATTGAAATGATAAAACACACAAGCAAGCAAGCATGCACAAATGATACAAAAACAAACAAGGTATTGCCCCTGTCAAGCTGTAAACCAATGATTAATTGATTGATTGATGATGATGATAGTGTTGTCATTGTGGGGAATGATATATCCCTAGATCAACACAAGGATGATTGATTGATTGATTGATGATGATGATAGTGTTGTTATTGCGGGGAACGATATATCCCTAGATCAACACAAGGATGATTGATTGATTGGGTTTACAACAAGATTAGGATCAAGACCGAAATGTGATTGGATAATTTGACTTGATTGATTAGCTTGGTTGGTATGGATTAAGGATTGAATTGAATTTGGATTATTGCTTGGAAGGATTGAAGATGCTTGATTTGAAAATTTGGATGATGATTGATGAATTAAATTGAGGATTGATTTACTTGGAATGATTTTGATTGATTGGATTGATGGAGAAATGATTTGATTTGATGATATGATTAGATTGATTGGATTGATTAGAAGAAGTGATGTGATTGATTAGAATAATGGATTTGATTAGAAGAAGTGATGTGATTAGATAGTTTGATGAAGAAATTGATTTGAAATTTTGATTTGAAGAAGTTGAATTGATGTGTTGAATTGATTGGAAGAAGTGAATTCGATTTGATTTTATTGCTTGGATTTTTGTTGGCTATTTGATTTTTTTTCTTTTTGAAATGTTTTGATATTTTTGGATTTTCGAAATGTTTTGATTTTTTTAGATTTTTGGAATATTTGATTTTTTTGGATTTTTTTTAGGACCTTTTTCAATTTTTTTGCATTTTTTTTAAGACTTTTTTGAAATGTTTTGAGATGTTAATGGATGACAATTTGGGTAGCCTTTGTGCTAGATACCAATGACAAGGGAAAACCAAGTCTAGGTGCAAGGATATAGATGTGATTGATGGATGAAAGGGTGGGTGATAGGATAAGGGACAAAAAGGCTCATGATATATGGATGGATAAAAAATGATAGGATGTATGCATGATAAGAGGGTAGGGATGTGATCTCCAAAGACTATGTCGCATAAGAATAACATGCCCCATTCTAGGTATAATACTTAGGATTCTTCATGACAAAGCTTATGACACTAGGATAATGATAGGCTTGTTTGGAAGGATGAGGTATATCAAAAGATATCCAAAGCATGTTTCAACATTTTGCCCCATATTTTTATCAAGATCAAAAAGAGGAAGAGAGGATGAATGGAATCAATATGATAAGTATATGGGTATGATGGATAAAGATGGTAGGTAGGATGGAAATGATATGATAAGAAATGGCATGATAGGATAGATAGTGCAGATGAGACAAAGTGCCCCCAAGTGTAAGTGACATAGAAGATCAACCTACACATGATGCCTGTTTTTCAGGTTTTCATCATGGTACTTATCCAAGGTGCCTGTTTACCAGGTTTTCACTGTTGGATGAAGGGATTTCTCTTTACTCTTTTTTTTCTCTTTTTTCTTTTCTTTTTTGACTATTTTTTTTTTTTAAAGATAAAAGAAGGGGAATATGGATAGGAGGGACTCAAGTGTCTAGTTCCATGAAAGGTGATAGTCCCAATAGAGATGGATGTCATCTCATGGACCATGTCAAATGTCATTATGCTCATAGATGTTGGTAAGGGATGACATGAATCTGCGAGTTGTGATATAAAGCGGCGAATAGACTGAAGTTTTCCTTGTAATGATCTCAACTATCTAATATTGTGAAGGGGGGATTAATTAAATATCACCCCTTCACTTGACTAGTTCTAGAACTTGTTGATGTGTCTTCTTCGAGTGTGCGCTTAATCATCACATTCATAATTTCAAATTAAAACTTGATAATGTGTCTTGCGTGTGTGATTCATGTGTGTACATGTGTAATCATTTGTTTGAAAATTGCCATATCAAGCTATAAACACCAACACATAAACATATCATTCTAATCATCATAATCATCCTTTTTCTACTCACATTCAAATCAATTATCCTATCATCAACTCAATCAAATCACTAGTCTTATATCGGAATGGGGCATCATGTCATTTGTATCATTTGGTCTTATCTCTTGTCTTTTATCAGGATACATCCTTCCTGGGATTGGACTTTCTCAACCTTGTCATTCACCTTAAGCAGGATGTGTCTTTCTTGTAGTCAGGGTATCATGTCAAGACTTGTCACTTGTTCAACTTTCTCAAATGTGTCCTCTACCTAAACAGGATGTTTCCTTCCTGTGGTTGGGTATCATCACATCGCTTGGTCATATTCATCAAATCTTTGTCAAACAATCAAACAATCTTGTCAACTTTGTCAATCAATCTTTCCTTAATCATGATGTGTCCTTCCTGAAACTGAGCATTATCATTATCAATCAACTTTGTCACACCACTCAATCTTATTAGCGTGGTCAATCAAATCAATTTATCAATCCTTATCAACCTATTAATCAAATTGGTCATCTTGGTCAACCTAATCAACCAACCAAACAATCATCATTATCACTGGAAAACACTCTCTTGGCAAACACTTTGTTGGTCTGGATTTTCTTATCTTTTTGATTGGTTTTGGGTCATGTTACTAGTCTCCTCGAGGATGTCCTATCAATGGATTTAGAGGGACGATGATGGATCATGGCCTCTTTTCTTTGTTTGCCGCCTATGGTTTGTCTTGGCAAAAAGACTGGGACAATCAGGTCCCTAGTATGAGCTAGGGCATTCCTTGTCTTTTTTGATTGTTTGTCTCTCCCAAATGGTCACCTTGCACACCTTGGTTTATGTCATACCATGGTGTTTGTGGTCCATTTGTGACATTTTTTATGCCCAATGATGATAAATATAACAATGTAAGTGTGAAATTTGGTTCCCTTATCATTTCCTGTCTATCTTCTTTCCCCTTTTCATGCTAACATTTCTTCTATCCTTCATCCTTTAGTCTTAGCTTCCATTTCAAGAGCACATTCATGTTCTTTGAACCCGCATGTCCTCTCGAGGGGGCATACCACAACCCTCTTGGTCATCCTTCCCCTTTCTCTTTACATTGGGGCATATTTTAGAATTAAATTTCTTTGACACAATGCGATGAACTACATTATGTCAAAGAGGGGCAAAATGTAGACACTGAAAAATGTCCTAAGTCTATGAGCATCATTTTTCATGGTCATCATCTTTCAATAATTATTCTATTATGTTCGATCATATTCCTTTATTAATTAAATAGTTTTTAATTATTTAATTGATTCACCTTTTCATTTCTATCTTGATCAATTAAAATTATTTAATTGTGTCACTAATACCCCTTTCTTCAATAATTAAATAAATCATTATTTATTTAATTATTTATCTTTTATCACATGTCTATAGTCAGATAATAATTATTATTTGACCTTTTATTCTTCTATAATTAAATAATTGACGAAATTATTTAATTATGTGTCATTCTTCTCCTTTAAATAATTGATTTAAATCAATTATCCATATTCAATTTCTATTTCTTCCTTTAATTAAATTTATTAATTTAATTAAATCTCCTTTTTCATTTACTCCAAATAAATAATTTAAAATAGATTATTTATTTGCCACTTGTCATCCTCTTCCATTTTCGAATAAATAATTTAAAATAAATTATTTATCCCTCTATTTTGGTCAAAGATCCCCTGTCATTATTCCATGTCATAGTCTACATGTCCTGCATGTCTGTCATAGCCATCAGGCATCAGAGCCGTCGGTGTGATATCTTTTCCATGCATGGCATATTCTGGTTGCATCAATTCTCAACCGTAGATCTTGGCATCTTTCTAGAAACTCGATCTTGGCCATTCATTTCGTAACTTTCCTCTCATGAATCCTCATCCGTTGATCTTATAATCTTTTCGGAAGATCAATCTCATCCGTCCATTCAAATGGTTGTCTATAAAAGTAACCCTTCCCCTCCATTTTCAATTTAATAGCTAATTATCTCCAACTTTCTTGCTTACTATTTGCAGGTATTTGCACAACTTCAACAACAAATCTGAGGGCAATATTGGCATAAGAAGAAATAGGAGAGACAAGAGAAAGAATCAACTTCAAAGGGGAGTGTTTTATTTCATTTGCTTTCATTTTGATTGCTCTCTTTGTTTGTATTCTCTTGTTTAGATTGGGATAATATTTTAGAAGTGTTGGCTGTCACTTATCTAATACTATTTGATTTTCTCCATTCTTACACTTTCTTATCTATGTCATTGGTAGTGTATGCTTGTATCTTGTTGCTATTTCATACATCATTTACATACATGTGTGCTATCTTTTTCCTATTTTTTTTTCCATAGGATCGTCATCTTGGGGCTTGCACAACCCTCTTGATCATTGTTGTCCTATCTCACTAGAATTGGTACATTTGGACCCCTTCCGATGTGAGTTTGTCTACTTTAGTGTGAGTTTGAAGTAGGTTCATCCTCTCACTAAAGTGGGGGCTAAATGTACTATAAAAAAATGTATCTCCTTTATATTTTCACTTGTTTGGGCTGTCCCTATAAAAATTAGCTTCTTTATGCCTTATTTGGTCCTATTTTACATCCACATGCATTATTTAATGCATATTTCCGAGGATCATCCTAACACTTAACTAATGACCAATCATAATTTAAAATTTTTGGGTTGTGCTCCATATTTAGTGATCTAGGACTCATACAACACCTTGGGCGTATGGGTCCCACCTAAGTCTGGGGACATGATCTTGAATTTGGCATAAAACTCATCATTATTTGAAATTTGTGTCCCAAGCCTAGGCTATTTGGATTCATACGCCCCAACTAATGTATGAGTCCTCCTTTAGTTTGGACCTATTTTAAATACAATTCTTGGTGGGATTTTATTCTCCTAGATCTGTTGTCAGCTTGTACAATGTTGTAATTTCAAAGAATTTGGCATAAACAAGTATAAATACAAGGTCATTTCACATATTTTCTCCTAGCAATTCAAGTATTATAGAATTTTTTTTATAAAGAGAATTCAAGAGAATTCAAGATCTGGTTATCAAGCATTTTGCAACTATATTCAAGATTCAAGAATCATGTCAAATTCAGTATGCATCATGTGTGTTTTTGAGCTAACATTTGTGATGTAGGTTTTCATGATTCAAGCAAGCATTCAAATAAAGATTCATAACATACAATCAAAATTTAGGATCTACATTCATGCTAGCCATTTCATACAAGCTTGTAACCTTTTTTACAAGGGTTTTACCTAGGTGTTTTGAGATTGAATATCCTTTAAAGACTATGTTGCAAGATTGAATAAAGTTTTCAAAGTTGTCAAGAAATTGTCATCTTCATGAAAAGTTATCTATAGACTAGAATTCAAGCTTTCATACTCGAAGATTGGAAGGGAGAGAAGCTATAGAGGATCACTAGAGGATACCATATTTTTAGTGAAGCCCTAATATTGGGACTAAATCACCACCTTGGGCATATGAGTCATAGTATACCACTTTTGAGTCATTTCCTATAGACCCTGGTTTACGAGTTGTAGATTCTAGATTTAGCCTGAAACCTTAAACTAGGACTAAAATGACCAATCTTGCATATGAGTCATAGTTCACATAAAAATTCATAAATTCAAGATTCCAGACCTTGTTTCAAGCATCTCCAGTCTTCCAAGTACTTCTTTGTTTATTCATAGCTTGTTATTGCAATTTTAAGTTTCATTTCCTAGGTTACATAACTAGATTAGCATATCACATTCATCTTTTTCTTTCTAAGCACTTTATTAGTGGTGAACCCCCTTTTTAATCACACCCAAGGAGACCTTGTAGCTATCTCTTTTCCTAATTCATTCATTAGGTTGAGATCTCTAGGGTTTCCTTGAATGAACTAAGAGTGAAATAAGAAGAGGATTCCCCCCTCCCTAGGTGTTCCATCTCCTAAAAGGTGGAGCACACCCTATTTCCTTTAGTTCAAGTATGATTAAACATGAAACATGGATAAATGAAACTCAAATCACAACACCATACACAAGAGAACACTATATTTATGTGGAAAACCTAATACGGGAAAAACCATGGTGAGGATTAGCTCATAATATAAGTAATAGTAAAATCGGTAAAAAAGGGCTTACTGCCAAAGGAGGACACACTATCCAAAAAGGCTCAAAATCAAGGCTCACTACCACAGAAATAAATATAGGAAGGGGCATGTGCAAGATCATGGGGGTCTAAAAAGTGGCAATGAGGAAAAAATGTTGTTTTACTTTATTGAAATCATGAAACAAATGTTGACTTTTTCAATGGGTCCAGTACAATATCCGTTTTGGTTTGGTAATACCAAATCAAAATGGATATCTATTATTAATGAATATTTGTTTCCTAAAATTAATTTTCATCAATTTATGCAAAAAAAATGGATGAAACAAAATGGATATCTGTTTGAAGTGGATTTCCATTTCAAATGGATATTTCTTTTGAAATAGATATCTATTTCAAAACGGATATCCATTTGAAAAGGGATATCCATTTCAAAACAAATATCCATTTGGAAAAGCTTAAAAAGAACACTTCAGTAAAATCGGCATAAATTTTGTGTTTTCGATCAATTTTAGCTTCTTACGGGAACTAGAAAGGTGTTTCAGAGCTATACGTAATGGATAAGATTATTTTGATATATTGAGCACAAAAATATATTTATAATAATTTTAAGTTCATCCTTAAGTTACAAAATTTTAAATGCTCATAATTCTTGTATTTAAAGTCCTTTTTTCATGATTTTATTTGGAAATAATCATCCTAAATGACTTGAAACATTAAATAAGTAATAAATAATGGAAAAATCATATTTTTTACTAAGGAGGGTAAAAAATTGCATAAATCATCATATAAGGCCTCCTTGTTTTCTTTGATCCTATGCATAGGTTTAACCAAGTTTAACTAGGAGAACATATATATATCCCTCTATCTATTTAGTTATCTCTCCCTCTCTCCCGTTCTCCTTCATTTACCCTCTCAACCTCTCACTCCAGTTTTACCTTACTCTACCTGTATCTATATCTCTCCTCTCTCTCTCCCTCTCTACCTATCTGTCTCCCTTTCTCTTCCCTTTATTTTTAATAGGTTATATATCTCTACATATCTCTCCCTCTTTCTATATATCTCTCTCCCTATCTCCCTCTATTTGTTCCACTCCATATTTCTATATCTCAGTACTTCTCTCTCTCTCTCTCTCTCCCTCCCTCTATCCTTTTATTTAATCTACATTTTTGTCAAGTTACCTCCATATCTTTCTCTCACTCATATACACACACGTTATTTATGACTCCCTCTATCTATCTCTTCATCTATGTCCCTCTCTCTCTATATCTCTCCCTATCTCTATTACTTATCTCTATCACCTCCTTTCTCTCTCACTCTTTACCCCTCTATATATATCTCTATCTTTATATCTATATGTATCTCATTATCTCTCCCTATCTCTTTCTATCCATATATTTCTATACCTATATCTCCCAATCTCTCTATATCTCCCTTTATCATCATCTGTCCCTCTTTCCCTATCCCACTATATATTGATATATCTTTTCACCCTTTTCTTTTATCTCTACCTCTCAACCTATCTCTCTCCTTTTCTATACATCTATCTCTCTATCTACTCCCTCTTTATATATTTCCCACTCTCTCTTTCTATCTCTATATCTCTACCTCTTTATCTCTCTATCTAGGGTACTTGGAGAGATAGCTAGAGAATGATAGAGACTTGAGAGAGAGGGAGAGACCTGAGAGAGAGAGACCTAAGAGGGATAGAGACTTAAGAGGAAGAGAATTTAGAGGGAGAGAGAGATGGTGGGGGGGAGGGAGAGAGGGAGAGATAGATAGATGGAGGGAGAGGGAGAGAGAGAGAGACTTGAGAGGGAGAGAGGGAGATAGGGGGAGATATAGGGAGAGAGGGGGGGGTAGAGAGTTACCTAGTTAGGGTGGGAAGGATACATTTGAGAGAGAGAGACATGAGAGGGAGGTGGAATGTGAGTGAGAGAGGCAATGCGATAGAATTGAGAATGAGAGAGTGGAAGATGGAGAGTGAGAGGAAGATGAAGAGAGAGAGGGGGGGGAGAGAGGGGGAGAGAGGGGGAGAGAGAGACAAAGAGAGAGAGAGAGTAGAGAGAGAGGGAGTGGGAGATAACTGAGAGAAAGAGAGGGAGGGAGTGGGTGTGGGAGATACTTGAGAGAGAGAGTGGGAGATAAATGGGAGAGAGACAGATAGAAGGAGGGATAGAGGGATGGAGAGAGGAGAGATAGTGTGTGAGAGAGAGACCTGAGAGGGAGATAAAGAGTGTGTTTGGGTATGTGAAAGAGAGAGGGAGGGAGGTGTATATGGAGAGTGAGAGTGAGATGGAGAGGGAGAGAGAGAAGGAGAGGGGGTTGGAAGGGCCTAAGAGAGAGGGAGCGGGAGAGAGAAAGAGATAGATAGAGAGAGAGAGAGAGATGAGAGGGTGAGATGGAGAGAGACTTGAGAGGGAGAGGGAGAGAGAGACATAAGAGAGATAGAGATATAGTGTGTGTGTGGGTGAGAGAAAGAGACTTCAGAGCAAGATCTAAGTGGAAGAGAGGGAGAGAGGGAGATGGAGAGGGAGTGGGAGAGATAAAGAGGGAGAGGGAGTGGGAGGGACTTGAGAGAGAGAGAGAGGAGTGGGAGAGACCTAAGAGAGAGAGAGAGAGAGGAAGGGAGTGGGAGTGGCAGAGACCTAAGAGATACCTAAGAGGGGGAGAGACTTGGGAGAGAGAGTGGGAGAGAAATGAGAGAGATAGAGGGAGGGAGAGAGAGATTTAAGAGGGAGAGAGACTTCAGAGGGAGGGAAAGAGAGAGAGAGGGGGAAAGGGAGATGGAGAGTGAGTGTGATATGGAGAGGGAGAGAGAGGGAGGGAGAGGGAGTTAGAGGGACCTGAGAGAGAGGGAGTGGGAGAGAGACTTGAGAGGGAGAGAGGGAGAGGGAGAGAGACTTGAGATAGAGAGAGTGTGGGAGAGAGATACATGAGAGAGAGATGGAGTGTGTGTGTGGCTGAGAGAGAGAGTGTTGAGAGAAATATATAAGTGATAGAGAGACTTTAGAGTGAGTGAGAGAGAGATGGAGAGAGGGAGATGTAGAGTGAGATGGAGATAGAGACAAAGAGGGAGAAATAGAGAGGGAGAGGGAGTGGGAAGGACTTGAGAGAGAAAGAGAGATAGAGATAGAGAGAGTTGGGAAATAGTGAGAGGGAGGGAGTGGGAGTGGGAGTGGGAGAGACCTGAGAGAGAGAGGGAGAGAATCCTAAGAGGTAGAGATACTTGAGAGGGAGAGAGGAATGGAGAGAGGAGAGAGTGGGAGAGAGACCTAAGAGGGAGATAGAGGGTGTGTGTGTGAGAGACTTAAGAGGAAGAGAAACTTCAAAGGGAGGGAGGGAGGGAGGGAGAGAGAAAGGGGGAGAGGGAGATGGAGAGGGAGAGTGAGATGGATAGGGAGAGAGAGAGGGAGAGGGAGTTAGAGGGACCTAAGAGAGAGGGAGTGGGAGAGAGAGAGAGAGAGAGGGAGAGAGGTATAAGGAGGGAGATAGTGAGACTTGAGAGGGAGAGAGGGAGAGAGAGTGGGAGAAAGAGATGGTGTGTGTGTGACAAAGAGAAAGACTTGAGAGAGAGATCTAAGAGGGAGAGAGACTTCAGAGGGTGGGATAAAGAGAGGTAGAGAGCGATATGGAGAGTGAGAGGGAGATGGAAAGGGAGAGATATAGAGGGAGCGGGAGGGTCTTAAGAGAGAGAGGGATAGGGGTAGACTTGATTTGGAGATGGAGTGTGTGTGTGAGAGAGATAGAAAGAGACTTGAGGGAGAGATCTAAGAGACAGAGGGAGTGGGATAGACCGGAGAGAGAGAGGGAGGGATTGGGAGTGGGAGAGACCTAAGAGGGAGAGAGAGAGCTAGAGAGAGATGAGATAGAAAGACCAAGAGACAAAGAAACTTGAGAGGGAGAGAGGGATGGAGAGAGGAGAGATAGTGAGAGAGAGAGACCTAAGAGGGACATAGAGTGTTTGTGTTAGAGATAGATGTAAGAGGGAGAGAGAGAGGGGAGAGGGAGATGAAGAGTGAGAATGAGATGGAGAGGGTAAGAGAGAGAGAGGAAAAGGGAGTTAGAGGGACCTGAGAGAGAGAATGAGAGGTCAAGAGGGAAAAAGAGAGATAGAGGGAGGGAGAGAGAGGGAGAGGAAAACAAAGAGTGTGGGAGAGAGAAACCTAAGAGAGAGATGGTATGTTTATGTGTGTGAGAGAGAGACTTGATAAACAAAGAGAGGGAGGGAGTGGGAGTGGGAGTGGGAGAGATCTAAGAGAGAGAGACCTCAGGGGGAGATAGAGTGAGTGAGATATGAGAGAGAGAAACCTAAGAGGGAGAGATACTTGAGAGGGAGAGAGGTATGGAGAGAGGAGAGAGAGTGGGAGAGAAAGACCTAAGAGGGAGATAGAGTGTGTGTGTGTGTGTTTGTGTAAGAGAGAGAGTTTTAAGAGGTAGAGAGACTTAAGAGGGAGAGGGCAGAGAGAGAGATGGAGAGGGAGAGAGACTTTAGATGGAGATAGAGAGAGTGGGAGACATGTAGACCTAAAAGAGAGAGATGGAGTGTGTGTGGATGAGAGAGAGAGACTTGAGAGTGAGATCTAAGTGGGAGATAGAGTTTAGAGGGAGGTAGAGATACATGGAGGGAAGGAGATGGAGAATGAGAGGGAGATGGAGATGGAAATGGAGAGGGAGAGGGAGAGGGAGTGGGTGGGACCTGAGAGAGAGAGAGACCTGATAGTAAGAGAGTGACCTAATAGGGAGAGTTACTTGGGAGGGAGAGAGTGGGAGTGGGATAGACCTAAGAGAGATAGACCTGAGTGGGAGAGAGAGAGTGGGAGAGACATGAGAGAGAGAACTAAGATTGAGAGAGACTTGAGAGGGAGAGGGATGGATATTGGAGAGAGAGTGGGAGAGAGAGAGTTTAGAGGGAGATAGAGTGTGTGTGTGTGAGAGAGAGAGAGACTTGAGAGAGGGAGAGGGAGTTAGAGGGACTTGAGAGAGAGTGAGTGGGAGAGAGAGAGTGAGAGAGAGAGAGGGAAAGAGGTAGAGAGACTAGAGAGGGAGAGAGGGAGAGGGATAAAGACTTGAGATGGAGAGAGAGTGGGAGAGAGAGAGAAACTTGAGAGCGAGATTTAAGAAGGGGTTGACTTGAGAGAGAGGGAGGGATGGAGATGGTGAGTGAGAGGGATAGGGAGTGGGAGGGACCAGAGAGAGAGGGGGAGTGGGAGAGACATAAGAGAGAGGGAGGGAGTGGGAGTGGGAGAGATCTGAGAAATAGAGGGAGGGAGTGGTAGTGGGAGAGACCTGAGAGAGAGAGATCTAAGAGGGAGAGACTTGAGAGGGAGAGAGGTATGGAGATATAGGGGGAGATGGAATGTGAGAGTGAGATGGAGAGGGAGAGAGAGAGGGAGAGGGAGTTAGAGGGACTTTAGAGAGAGGGAAAGAGGGAGAGAGAGAGGGAGAGAGATAGTGGGAGGGAGAGAGAGACTTGAGATGGAGAGAGGGAGAGAGAGATATAGGGAGAGGGAGGGAGATAGACTTGAGATGGAGAGAGAGTGGGAGAGAGAGACCTAAGAGAGAGATGGTGTGTGTGTGTGTGATAAAGATACTTTAGATAGAGATCTAGGAGAGAGAGAGGGAGATGGATAGTGATAGGGGGATAGAAAGGTTAGCGATAGAGAGGGAGAGGGAGCAGGAGGGACCTGAGAGAAAGAGAGACTTGAGAGGTAGATTTAGTATGTGTGTTTGTGTGTGTGTGAGAGGGTGATGGAGAGTGAGATGGAGATAGAAAGGGGGCAATAGAGAGGGAGAGGGAATGGGAGCTACGTGAGACATAAATAGAGGCCTGAGAGGGATATGGAGTGTGTGTGTGTGAGAGAGAAAGAGACTTGAGAGAGAGATATACGAGGGACAAATAATTTAGAGGGAGGGAGAGAGAGAGAGGGAGAAAGGGAGATGGAGTGTGATAAGGAGATGAAGAGGGAGAGATAGAGAGGGAGAGGGAGTGGGAGGGACCAAAGAGAGAGAGATTGGGAGAGATAGAGACTTGAGAGGGTGAGAGGGAGAGAGATAGAGGGAGGGAGAGGGAGTTTGAATTAATATGGAGAGAGAGTGGGAGAGAGAGATACCTAAGAGGGAGATGGAGTGTGTGTGCGAGAGAGAGACATGATAGGGTGCGAGAGAGAGAGACTTGAGAGGGAGAGAGGGAGATGGAGAGAGACTTGAGATGGAGAGAGAGTGGGAGAGAGATATAGAGTGTGTGTGGGTGAGAGAGAGACTTGAGAGTGAGATCTAAGTGGGGGATATACTTTATAGGGAGGGAGGAAGAGAGATGGAGAGTGAGAGGGAGATGGAGATGGAGAGGGGGAGGGAGCGGGAGGGACCAAAGAGAGAGAGAGACATGAGAAAGAGATAAATAGGGAGGGCATGGGAGTGGGAGAGACTTGATAGACAGAGGGAGGGAGTAGTAGTAGGAGAGACTTGAGAGATAGACCTGAGAGGGAGAGAGAGAACTAAGAGGGAGATAAAGTGTATACATGTGTGTGAGAGAGAGACATAGGAGGGAGAGAGAATTAAGAGGAAGAGAGACTTTAAAGAGTGGAAGAGAGAGAGGGGGGGAGAGGGAGATGGAGAGTGAGAGG
>CM021102.1:813799607-813898998 GCA_007115665.2 Sequoiadendron giganteum
AGGGAGATGGAGAGTGAGAGGTAGATGGAGAGGGAGAGGGAGAGATAGAGAGAGGGGGAGTGGTAAGGACTTGAGTGAGAGAAAGAGAGAGAGAGGGAGGGAGTGGGAGAGGGAGAGAATTGAGAGAGAGAGACCTAAGAGGGAGAGAGAGAGTGGGAGAGACATGAGAGAGAGAGAGACCTAAGAGGAAAGGAAACTTGAGAGGGAGAGAGGGATGGAAAGAGGAGAGAGTGTGGGAGAGAGAAACCTATGAGGGAGATAAGGGGAGATAGAGCACAAGAGGGAGATAGAGGAAGGGAGAGAGATAGAGGGAGGGAGAGAGAGACATGAGAGGGAGAGAGGGAGAGAGGGAGAGAGGGAGAGGGAGAGGGAGAGAGACTTGAGATGGAGAAAGACCTAAGAGAGATGGTGTGTGTGTGGGATAGAGATTTCAAATGGAGGGAGAGAGATGGAGAGAGTGAGATGGAGAGTGAGTGAGATAGAAAGGGAGAGATAGAGAGGGAGAAGGAGTGGGAGGGACCTTAGAGAGAGACCTAAGAGGTAGATGAAGTATGTGTGAGAGAGAGATAAAGAGAGACTTGAGAGAGAGATTTAAGAGGGAGAGATACTTTAAAGGGAGGGTGAGAGAGAGGGAGAGAGGGAGATGGAGTTGGAAGGACCAAAGAGAGAGATATGGGGAGTGATAGAGACTTGATAGGGTGAGAGGGAGAGAGAGAGAGATAGAGGGAGGTAGAGAGAAACTTGAGAAAGAGAGAGGGAGATATAGGGAGGGAGAGAGAGAGAATTGAAACATACAAATAGTGGGAGAGAGAGACCTGAGAGTGAGAGACACCTAATAGGGAGAGACATAGAGAGTGGTAGAGACCTAAGATAGAGAGAGAGTTAATAGGGAGAGAGACTTCAAATGGAGGGAGAAGGAGAGAGAGAGGGAGAGAGGGAGATGGAGATGGAATGGGATTTGGAGGGACTAGAGAGAGAGATTTGAGATGGAGAGAGGAGAGAGTGGGAGAGTGTGTGTGAGAGAGAGAGAGAGAGAGACTTGAGAGAGAGATATGAGAGTGAGAGAGAGGGGGAGAGGGAAATTCTGAGTGAGAGGGAAAGATAGAGAGGGAGAGGGAGTGGGATTGACCACAGAGAGAGAGAGAGAGACTTAAGAGTGCGAGAGGTAGAGAGACTTGAAATGGAGAGAGAGAGAGATGGAGTGTGTGTGTGGGTGAGAGAGAGAGACTTGAGAGCGATATCTAAGTGGGAGAAAAAATTTAGAGGAAGGGAGAGAGAGGTAGAGATGGAGATGAAGAGTGAGATGGAGATGGAGAGGGAGAGATAGAGAGAGAGGGAGTGGGAGTGGGAGGGACCTGAGAGAGAGAGAGAGAGAGAGTGTGAGAGAGAGGGATACCTGGGTAGAGAGAATTGAGAGAGAGAGAGGGATGGAGAGAGGAGAGGGAGAGAGAGGGAGTGAGAGGGAGAGGGAGAGTGAGAGGGATAGATAGATGGAGGGGAGAGGGAGGGAGGGATGGAGAGGGAGATGGAGAGTTAGAGTGAGATGGAGAGAGAGAGAGAGGGAGGGGGAGTTAGAGAGACCTGAGAGAGATGGAATGGGAGAGAGAGGGAGTGGGAGAGAGAGAGAGAGAGAGAGATTAGAGGGAGGGAGAATTTAAAGGGAGGGAGAGGGGAGATGGAGAGTGATAGGGATATGTAGAGGGAGAGGGAGAGGGAGAGAGAGAGGTATCTAAGGAGGGATAAAGAGAGATGGAAGGATGGAGGGATGGATAAGTTGATAGTTAAGTCTAGAGTTCAATAGATTGATAGGTAGAGGTTGACAGAGGTAAAAATAGAGGGAAGGAGGGAGTGACAAACAAGTGGAGGGATAGGTCCAAAGATTAAGGGGAGACACATAAAAATATAGAGAGGTAGAGAAAGGGATAGAGAGATATGATGATTTATGAAGATTTGTTCTTCTCCTTACTACAAAAAATATGAATATTTTATTATTGATTACTTTTTCTTATGTGTTTCAATTATTTTGAGATGAGTCATACAAAAAGGTTCTTGAAAAAGTAGTGAGCATTTGATGTTTCAAAAATGAAATATGAAGTTCAAATGATTACAATTGATAATTTATGTAAAATATAGAAACACTACCTAGTTAATTGTGTAGTGATCTCAATCACCTTTCCAACATGTGTAAAAAATGAAAATTTTGATAAGAAATGCAAAAGTTATGGCCTTTTTACTAAAGAGGGTATTTTAGGTCTTTAAAACAAATATCCATTTCAAATAGAAATCCATTTTTTTTTTCAAAATAGATATCCATTTTATTTTTCAAAAAAATGGGTTCCCACTTTTCAAAATGGATATTTGTTTTGAAAAACAAAATGGATATCTATTTTGTTTGAGAAAATTTTCAGCCTTGGGATTTTGGCTTGGGATTTCCAAATCTAGAAAGTCAACTAAAAAATGTGTTTACAAAATTTCCTTAGTTTCTTGAAGTTCACCCTTGTGGTTGATGACTTTTTTTATCCGAATTTCATGAAATGAAAAGGGTTTATAAAAAAAATTGGCATCTTTCCACCAATAAAAATTATGCCTTATTTTGAATTTAATAAATAATTGTTATTGATTTTCTGCATACATTATGACTAAAGTCCTGATTCATAGCCTAATTGAAAAACATCTATAACTTTCAAACTCCTTAACATTTTTTGAACCTACAAGATGTGTCACATTCTATGCTTCACAAACTATAGGATTAAAAAAAAATGAATTTCGTAAAGTTTTGACCAAGTTATGGTGGTTAGACACTTTTTAATAATTATGAAATGTTCTAATGAAAAAATCATAACTAATTATTTACATGGAAAATAATTTTAAAAAAAACATCCAACACATTTGGGCATGTTTCCTCTACATATATTGAAATATTTAGAAAAAATAATTTTTTTTTATTGTACGTAGGGTGGTCAAACATATACCTACTTCTTATCTTTTTCTTGAAAATTTAGTACCACTACATTCAAATTTCAAATTTTCACAAAACAGATTTACTTTTTTCTAAAAAAGGACTAGTAGCCTAGAAACTACATTCAATTTGCTAGGAATTTTGTTCTTACATATTTTTTAAATTATGTTATAACATTCAAATTTTTATGTCAAGTTGGCTAACTTTTTTTTTTGAATCTTCATCACCACTTAGAGGCCTATTTTGGACCCCCATGATCCTACACTAACTCAAAGATAGACGAAGGATGTTACACAAACAAAACTTATCATTGCAACATGGAATCCACCACAATTTATTGCACACTTTCACAATCTTGCATGCATGATTTCTGATGCATTCACCTCACTGCCTTTAGGAACCCTAACATTGAAATTCACACTAATCTACTCAAATTTGCATCACACACATCACTAACATCAATATCGCATCTATCTTGCTTCTTACTTCTTTCATACTCAACTCACAATATCACCATACATATTTATATCAATCTCAATGTCATAAACCTTCTCAATGTCGGAAAATAGCCATTATGCATACAAATTGGAAATAGGTTGGCACCTAGAAATTATTGTGGTGGATAGGAAAGAAGGTGACCTATATAAATATTTAATTAGGACCCAAATAGATCCCAACACATATTAACATTCTTTCATAAGCTCGCATATAGTGTGTAGACACGTAAAATATACATGCACCTGATTCTGATCCTACTAACATCGTTTCGTCTTGAATCATACTCCCAGCTTATCAACACCTTTTCGTCCCTTAATTAAATAAATCATTATTTATTTAATTAGGTCTTTCTCCTCTGGTAATTAAATTAATCAATTTAATTTAATTAATCATCTTTCTCTATTCATTTAAATAATTCATTTTATTTAAATTAAATCTCTAAAGTCCTTTTATTAAATTGAATAAATTAAAACATTATTTGATTTAATCTAACATATTCCTCCTTAGTTAAATAAATCAAAATCATTTATTTAATTAATCATTTCCTCTTAATTTGATTTAAATCAATTGATAAATTTAAGTCTAAATTGTCACATCATCTAATTTTTCATTAAATTAATCAAAAACATGATTAAGTTAATCCCTTTCATTAAAATTCTCTAGAGAATGCAACTTGCACAATAAATCAAATACTTTGATTTATTAATTCATCTATTTTCCCTCACAAAGCATCAAAAGGGAATATTCCCTCATTTGAATTCAAAGGAGCCAAGTGGACTTAGTCCTTCCAGCGAGACATTTAAGATCTCTTACATGTCCTTGACCTTGAGCCAAGTGACATTAACTCCATTTCTTCTCCCTCTTCAACAAGTCAACTCACAATTTCAAATTCAAATTTATGCATTTATCATGCACATTGGCCAAAATGTGCTCATTCCTCATCCAATAACATATGGACAAGTGGCACAATGTAATTGGGTTATATTTTGTCCCACATTGCTCAATCTTGCTCACCTCTTCCAAATAGAAGTCTATAAATTGGAGACTTCTCTCCTCATTTCTCATTTCTATAAATACACTAAAGAAAGATAAAAGATAAATTGGATTACACATGTGTTTTCTAAAATGATTTCTCACAAAATCAAAATCCCAAAACCAAAGTTCAAGAAGCTTAGTCTGAAAGCTCATGAGGAGTGTCTTGAGTGACGTTTTGAATTCAGAGAAAGATCGGTTTACAACTTTTACAAAACAGCTTCAAGAAACAATCCTGAGTTGAATTCATTCTATTATCAACAGAATACCAAACTTTTTGAAAGGTTTGCTTTCCTCCCATAGGAAGTATAGCGTGTTCTTCAACACCGAGGTCTTGTAAGAAGAAGTGTTATCTAGGTCAAGTCTAGGATCAAATTCAATCACTTTCATCCATCTCTCAAACATCAAAATCAGTCAAAAATCACCTCACCAACAGCTCTTGGAAACTTTGTAAACATTTTTTATGCTAAAATTTTAGGCAAAATCAAAACCACTTTGTTTGACTTAACACACCTAGTCAAACCATCATCTTATACATTAGTTTTCTCTAGGATAACACAACTTCCTAGGGTTTATGAGTTCATCTTGTTTTTCTTAACACATTTAGCCAAATTATCAAATCATCACCTTGTTTGACTTAACACACTTAGTCAAACAATCCTCTTATGTACAAATCCACTCTAGGATAAGACAACTTCCTAGGGCTTACAATTTCATTTATCACATTTTGTTTGACTTAACACATTTAGTCAAACTATCAATCCAATCATGATCAATCAAAGTCCTAAAAAGTTTAGCATTTCCTTCAAAGTTTCTTTAAGAGTTCCATTCATTCGTATCACTCATCTTTCATTTATCTCATCCTCATCATCGCTTTGATCCTTAAATTATCCTAGTTCTTCGCTTCTTTGAACCTAACGTTTAGACTGATCTAAAGAATTAGAGGTTCATCTCTTACATTCTTGAAAATTGATCTTCATTTTATGGTTCTAACTCGATCTCAACACAAGAGGAACATGAAATTTAAACTCGATTCATACATCAGGAGCAATTCGAGTCAACCAAACTGTGCATGTCTCACAATGCCAATTGATTATCGAAACTCACACTTATGCAATTCAAACATGGCATCATTATCTCCTCCAAACTTCAACGATACGAATGTGAGTATGCCCAATCTAAAGTTTGGAACACCTTTTCCAATGATAGATTTAAATCCAAGTCCACATCTGCAAATCTATCAACCAAACGCTCAATGCATGAGTTTTCCAAACAACATTATCCCACCAAATCCATACATGCCAAATACAAGTTTGTTGAAAATGAACATTTCTAGTCCACACTTGGTGAACTCTGGGATAGATATGCTTGCAAATCCCCCTAATGTTGTTCAAAATCCTAGCAATATATTGGCAACTCCATATGTTGATTCAAGTCAAGGTAACACCATGCAAAATGAAAGTTACCTAAATCAAGGCAATATGATTCTCAACCACAAAAATGTTCAAAGACAACCTATAATGTCAAATCAAAACATCATACCAAATGATCCCATTTTTCCATTAACATCGCAACAACAAATGGCAACCATCCAAGCAACCCCAATGGTTAACACATCTACCATTCCTCGAATGTCTCAAAGACCAAGAATCTCAATTGCACCATTCACCACTCAAACCTTAGCAATCAATGAGACTGTTCCACTCACCCCAACAATCAACACCATTCCCAATCCACCACCACCACCGCCAAAACACAACATAACAAATTCATTCTCCACCATGTTGCAAGCCACTCAAGAAGCTTTCCGCAAAAAGACTCTCCAAAACCAACAAGCTACATAGCTAGCTGCTCAGCAAGCACAAGCGGTTCAAGTAGCCCAACACCAAGCTCGACAGATGCAAGCAATCCATGAACATGTCCATGAACAAGTAGCACAACAAGGAGCCCAACAAAAATCTTTGTTGGCACAACAACAACATGACCAACAACAAGCATTGTTGGCTCAATAGAAAACACAAGGCTTACTACCACAACAGAGCTTGCAACAAATTCCCATCACAATCGTTAAAAATGATGATCAAGATCCTTCGACCAATGATCATGTTGAAAATGTCTCTACATCATCTAATGAGTTAGAGGACATATCTCAAGAATTTATTCCAAAGCATGATCAACATCTTTCACCAAAGTCTAGCAATGGACCTTTCCAAGGCATATTGACATCCTTTGACCTCATGGTTACAGATATTGAAGAAATTCTCAACTCACCATTTGATCCAAGTCCACTCAAAGATCAAGAGGATATTGAGCCACTTCCAATGCATTATGACAATGTCCAAGAACCCTTTGAAAGAAATCCATCCTTTGAAATTGACCCATGTCAAGAACTTGATCCAAAGCATGTTGAAAGCAATTTTGACATTAATCAAGATCAAGAATTTTAATATGCAAGATACTACAATGAGGTAATGGCCACTCTCCTACAAGATGTCACAAATAATGATCATACCCATATAGCACATACCCCTCCATCTACCCATAAGATGCTTTCTTTGGATGGACACGCAGATGATCTTTATTCAAAACAAGAGTCTTATACTCTTACTGAGGAACAAGTGTCTTCTAATATTAACATTTCTACACATGATCAAGATATAGAGAAATCTAAAGACATATCAGAAACAAATCATGAAGAAGCCTTCTACACAAGTCGTGAATCAGAAACATCCTGTGAAGTGATTCATGAGGAAGACTTTTGTGTGGACAGTGAAGCATCAACACTTCTTGAAGAAGCACTACAATCTGATATCTCACAAGATCAAGCTAAGGATATCAATCAAGAATTCATCCCACATATGGAGGATGCTATCACTTATAAAGTTGGATCACTCACCTTTCTTAGGACAAGCTACCTCATCAACAAAGAAGTTGTCACTTTTGAAGATTCACCACAGAGTAGAGAAAGATTAGCACCTTGTTTCCAAGGAAAATCATATCCTATTGCCGAAAAAAAAATTTAGTAGATGAATTATCAAGGTAGAGGATTAGGCCTACATGAACAGGGTATCCTAGAACCAATGCAGATTGTTGGAAATCCTAAGCATCAAGGCCTTGGTTACTCGATAATCAAGGGATATAAACATATCAAGGATACTTCCATAAAAGTAGGGGAACTTCGTCTCGAGCAAACGTCAACATAGGGAGCACGAAGGATCCTTATGATGAAGCCGATGCCAATACTACAACTAGCCATGTCATGAATCTCCATTCACCCATCACCCCATCCATGAATTGGGACCAACAACAAAGGAAAGATTCGAATCAAAGCACAAAGAAGTCCATTAAAGAAAAAGAAGCTAAGAAGCATATTGGACAAATCAAATACATATGGATACCAAAAAATACAAAGCATGACTATCCCTATCAAACTCCATTAGTCAAAGAAACTATGGGACAAAATCAAAAAGGGAAAAGTATAAATCAAATATGGTCACAAAGGAAAATGCAAGCTTCTCAAGCAACATACAAAGTGTATCAGACTGTTGGTCCTAATTCCACACACACTTCCGTATCCATTCATAATCGCTCATCTTCCCAAGTTTGGAGAGTCAAAGGTTTCAAACTATCGACCAATCCATCTTTTGTTCCTAAACACACTCCATCCATGCCTCCACACATGATATCCAATTCTCACATTGACCATGTATTGGTAGTGACCTTTCATCTTAAGGATTTAGAAGGCACTCTATTGTGATGTGTGCACAAACACAAAGTTAACTCCAATATCAGCAAAGCAGATCAGGAATCTCCAAAGTTGCATTCAAGTGCACGTATCTTGGAAAAGAAAATTCTTCAAGAAGGATACCAATGGCATGTTATGAAGGAAGCATCAACATCAGCACCACCTAGTGGTTCAACATTAGCTTAAAATCTCTCAGAAAATACAAAAAAAAAAAAAATCAGAAAAAGGATTGAAAATAGTAAAAAAAAAAATCGTCCTCTAGTGAAAACCACTACGATGGCACTTTGGGAAAGTACCATGATGAAAACCTGGTAAACAGGCATCATGTGTAGAATCGAGCATCTACGTGCATCAATTCAGGAGAAAGCATCTTATCACATCCATAATAAAGCCAACATTTTGGCCATATCATCCATTCATCCATGAATCAGTTATCCCACCCATTACCATCCATCTACCTTATCTAGATCTTGATAAAGGTTTGGTAAACACTTTACACTTGTTTGTGGTAAACATCTTGACATGGGTCATTTTCATTGATCCTATTCAATCCAAACGTTATTTGAGCCTTGAAGCATTATCCGAATGGGAATCCTCTATTTGAACACCCTTATCTTATCGCAAGATGATCCATATCCATTCATCCATCCATCTATCCAAGAATCCACCCTTGGCATTCCGTACATTGCTAGACACTAGGGGCAAATATTTACATCTTGTTTCAGGAATAAATCTTGACATATATCCTTCACACTTATGTGGTGATTCGAGCATTGGCAAACATGAAATCAAATTGGTTAAAGAATTTGTGAGCATAAATCCAAATCACTAGCCCATGGCATATTTTGACAGCAAGAAGATGTTCCTTATCAAGTTTTATCTTTAATCAAACATCAATCCAAATAGTCAATATCAGGTGCATCTAATGTGTACTTCAATGTCACATCAAATCATCAAAACAATTTTGCTCCAAATCAAGCTTCATCAATCTTGATCAATCGAATCCAATCATTTATCACCTTGTTTGACTTAACACACTTAGTCAAACTATCATTCTGTGCATGAGTTTACTCTAGGATAATACAACTTCCTTGCATTTACAAGTTCATTATCATCTCTGTTTGGCTTAACACACTTAGCCAAATTATCAAATCCAAACCACCTCATTTGACTTGACACACTTAGTCAAACTACCCTCTTATATGAGTTTACTCTAGGATAACCCAACTTCCTAGAGTTTACAAGTGCATTATAAATTTTGTTTGACTTAACACACCTAGTCAAACTATCAATCCATCAATCCGATTTATCAACATTAAGCTTGGTTTTCAACAAAATCTCAAAACAGAGCACTGATATCATCATGTATCCATATCCAAATCATCAAAATCATGTGAAAAACCAAAAGCATTTAGAAAATCCATCGAAAAACCCAAAAACATTCAAAAAACAATTTGAAAATCTAGAAACATCCAAATCATTCAAAAAATCCAAAAACATGTCTAAATATCAGAAAATCTTCAAAATTTCATCATTGAGTCTTGTCAGTCTCCCACTTGTCCGAACTATGTCATCTCTGAGCTTGAAAGTAGGCAAGGTTGATCTTTGATCATCCCCCAAGATAGTTTGGGTCAGTCCTTAGGCGTCTATCGCATTGGCAATCCGTTTGCCCATATAATTATTTTTTTACAGTTAGGTCAGTCCTTAGGTATTCGTTGCAATAAAAGGAGCAATCCGTTTGCCCATCTAGCTCATCATCAAGTCAATTTGTCATCAGTCGAACTACGTGGTCTTTGCATGTATAATGTAGGAAAGGCTAATCTATGGATCAACTCCTGAGACCCCTAGGATAGGTCTTTAAGTTAGTCTCTTCGTCATAAATCTTGAAAATACCAAAAACATTGAAAAATGTGAAAATACCAAAACAACCTCAAAATATTGGAAAGAACCAAAATGGTGCATCCATTTCATTTCGCTTTCACCCACGATTGTCTCGCTCATAATAAAATAATCATCACTTTCACCCTTTGGTGAGTCAGTCAAAAGCAAGTCTAGCAGGTTCGAAAGTGAACACCCTAATCATCAGAAGTCTTGGAAGTCTAAGTCAGTAAGCAAGCAAGTTGGTCAACTCAAAGTATAAATAGCTTATCACCCAATAAGTCCCATCAAAACCCTGATCACTACATGTCCTAGGATGAAGCTTTTCTGTGATGGACATAAGCATCAAGTACCCCATAGTAGTTAGTCTTGGCTAGCGGTATGAAGAACATTAGCTTGTTTGTTTTCTTTATCTTGGTCTTTTTGACTTATCCTATTTTGCACTCATTCCAAGGACCTCTCGATGACACCTAAAAAAAATAGGTTTAGAGAGAAAGGAATGGGGCAATGATTATTATCTTTTTATTTTCTATGCTTGTGGGATACACTTGTAAAATAACTTAGTCATATATATTTTGTTTGGTTTGTAGAGAGGATGTTTTAGATATCTTGTTGACCACATAGGAAAGCTTTCTTTTCTGTGTTTTTGTCCAAGATGTTTGGAATGTCTGAACTACATCCTAAATAAAGTATGTATGTTAAGTGTGAATGAGAATACTCCTATCTAATTGATGAGTCAAAACCCATCGCACTAGGTACACCGCCATCCTGGTCCTTTATACCTTGATGCATCATACCTATGTGTGTTATCAAACATAATGCAATTGACCCCTTTGAAAATCCCAATTCCTAGCAATGCAATACCTCATCATCATCGGTAATAATGTGAACTTGTGTGGATCCTCCTTCCATCCATCTTATTCTTCTTATTCTTCTATCTTTACTAACATTTCTATCTAAAATCAGTGTGTTGTATCAAAATATACATGAGGCTACCCATGGCCGATGACTGTCTATACATCATCAAAATTGTCTACATCAAAGAATTATCTTACATCCTCTGATCAATAGAACCACCCCTCTTGCATTTTATTGCGATCTCGATCAGAAAATCATACATTTCCGCTCGATCTCTCGAGGGGGCAATATACCAGCATAATCCTTTCGCTAGGGCAACAATGGGGCAATCGAAAAATCGAGAATTTTTTTGAACTTTGATCACAACATATTATTTTTTGAATCAATGCAACAAGTACATTGCTTCAAAGAGGGGCAAAATGTAGACACGTAAAATATACATGCACCTGATTCTGATCCTACTAACATTGTTTCGTCTTGAATCATACTCTTAGCTTATCAACACCTTTCATCCCTTAATTAAATAAATCATTATTTATTTAATTAGGCCTTTCTCCTCTGGTGATTAAATTAATCAATTTAATTTAATTAATCATCTTTCTCTGTTCATTTAAATATTTCATTTTATTTAAGTTAAATCTCTAAAGTCCTCTTATTAAATTGAATAAATTAAAATATTATTTAATTTAATCTAACATATTCCTCCTTAGTTAAATAAATCAAAATCATTTATTTAATTAATCATTTACTCTCAATTTGATTTAAATCAATTCATAAATTTAAGTCTAAATTGTCACATCATCTAATTCTTCATTAAATTAATCAAAAACATGATTAAGTTAATCCCTTTCATTAAAATTCTCTAGAGAATGCAACTTGCACAATAAATCAAATACTTTGATTTATTAATTCATCTATTTTCCCTCACAAAGCATCAAAAGGGAATATTCCCTCATTTGAATTCAAAGGAGCCAAGTGGACTTAGTCCTTCCAACAAGACATTTAAGATCTCTTACATGTCCTTGACCTTGAGCCAAGTGACATTAACTCCATTTCTTTTCCCTCTTCAACAAGTCAACTCACAATTTCAAATTCAAATTTATGCATTTATCATGCACATTGGCCAAAATGTGCTCATTCCTCATCCAATCACATATGGACAAGTGGCACAATGTCATTGGATTATCTTTTGTCCCACATTTCTCAATCTTGATCACCTCTTCCAAATAGAAGTCTATAAATTGGAGACGTATCTCCTCATTTCTCATCCACAACCTTCATGCAAAGTAACTCTCTTCAATTGAGAACTAATTTTGCTCATTTCATTCAAGCACTCATCTCATTTTCACATTTGCACCAAGGTTATGCTCAAATCTCTTTGGATATTTGACCATTTTTCAATCAACTCACATTGCAACTTAGGAATTGGGAAAGGGCCAATTGCAACACTCCATTGGCACCAATTCCCCCATGGGGTCATCAATCTATTGGCTAAATTAGGATTTACTTTTATGATTATTTGAGTTTTTGTTCTTCATTTCCTAATAATAGTTTAAATAGGTGGATTCCATGGGGAATCTCTCATGCTTGTGTACATGCACTTTTATCTTACATCTAACCATGTTTTTTGCTCTTGTGCATTTGCAGGTTTAGGGGTTCACATAGTGTCAATGACAAGGTCGACCAATACCTGTGCTAAAACAACATAAAGATTGAGCACACTCTTCCACAAATAAATCTGAAACTTTCAAAAAACAAAATTCACTTGAACATGATCCAAAATAATCCACAAAATACTTAAGATTCATCAAACACTTCATCAAAGTTTCATCATACAAATACTTTAACTCAGAACAATTGGTTGCATACTGATAAGTGAAACTTACTTTGTACTACACCAAATAAAGTAGAAACATGAATATAGAAAGATACAAGAATTATAAACGACTTCCCAAGTCTGCAAAACCTGAATAAAAACAATGGATAAACACAAAGAAAATACATTTCTCCCACGCCACAAAAAACATCACTAGAAGACTAGTTCACACAATGGTGAAAATATCTCGCACTGTACAATGATCCAAAAACCTAAAATTTGAATATAGAAACCTATAAAAACCTTAAATAACCTATAAGAATCACATAGGGATAACATCAACACAAAATAAATGTGGAGCATAGTACCAGAGTACACTATGAGCACTTTCACAACACAACTTACTTCTTTTATCATTTTTTCTCAAAATGACTTGGAAACCAAGGGTTGGACACATCATATTAGCTCATTACTTCATTCCAGCTCGTCTTCAGACCCTACAACAAAAAGATAGATCCATGTACTCACAATAACCCCTCAAGTTCTCAACTATACATGCACAAGTTGTTTTTAGTTTTTTCACAATTTTTTCAATATCCTTGACATCTTCATCACATAGTTGACATCAGCAACACCAATTAGTAGAATTCTTGTTGACATGAATTAAAAAACCTTCATACTTGCAACAGGCACTTCTCACATCAATATGATGAATACTAAATTTCTTTTGATCTTCTAGTGAAACCATTATTCTAATAGTCTATCATATTTCTACTTTTGATAATGTCTCTTTATAATCAATCACAAAGCATTGTGATAAGCCTTTAACAACTAACCATTTCTTATGTCTTTCAACACTCGCATGAGTGTTGTGCTTAATCTTGTAGACCCATTTAGTAATAATATTTTCCTTCTCATGTAGATGTTGAATAAGTTCCGAATTATCATTCTTGTGAATGGAATGTATCTCCTCTTGCATTGCTTGCACCCAAACCTCACTAGTACTTTCATATTAAAAATATGATGGTTTAAAATCAGCCTTGGCAAGTAAAGAAAATTTATTGTCTCAGCTCTTGTATTTTTTCACATGCTTAATTTGTACTGCTTTAGAAAATGTCACTTAATAGTCTTAACTTCCATTGGAAGTTTGGAGATTATTGAAAACTTGTGTTGTCATTGATTTCAAAATAGCATTTTTGCATTGATGTCAACCCTTATGGAAGTAAGTATGTTGGTTGTATTATGATGTCATCAGTATAATCACTGGTATCAACCTCTAATGTAGCAATGATGATTATATGCTTTGGATATCAACCTCTTTTATGGTTAGGATTCTAAGAAGGTGTTACAAATGTTGAGTTGGTATTTATGGTGCTTGGTTTCCAAGTGCTTTTGAGAAAAATTGAATAAAAGAGAGTTTAGTGTGATAGAGTGGTGTTCAATTTTTTTCTCTACATTTCTTCATGGTTGAATATGCGATCATGTGGTTTGGACGTGATGATAAAAGATGTTCAAAAGTGGTTTATTTAGAGTTTCAGGTTCTAGATCATCTAGAAGAAGAAGTTATGTTCATGAGTGTGTGAATTATGAAGCACTGTTATTTGGGAGAAATGAGATTGCTTCACATTTCATCATAGTGAAGTTTCCAATGTTGCAAATTTAGGAGCATACTTATACTATTTGTATCTATAGTGATGGAAATATAATCCCTTTTTCCTCACTTTATTTGGAATAATCATCATTGAATTAACCTAATTTTGCCTAGGTTTAATGTTGCAATGTGTTGTAACACATTCACATTGATCTTGGGCCCCTTTTCAATAAAAGTTACTTAATTTTTACCCTTTTTAAAGTGTTGTGACACACTTTCACATTTATCCAGGGTCCTCTTAATTAATTTTCATTAATTAGCCCCTTTAATTCAAATTTAAGCCTTATTTGTGACGCCCTCACAAGGATCTATCCCAAAACCCATAATTCAAATTATATAAAATTTAATTGGGAAAATTTGAGCTCCTAGAATTTTTTTCTAGGACCCATTCACCCTAGGTGGTGAATGGGTCCTCCCTTTATAGGACCTCCCTTTTTCTAGCAGATTCTACATGGGTTTTTGATGTACTTTCATTCCCCAAAGGCAAGGTCCTAGAAAATAGTGCTAGGACCCATTCACCCTAGGTGGGGAATGGGTCCTCCATTAATAAGAACCCCCTTTTTCAATTTCATTCTTGTGATAATTTAATAATGTTTGTTTCCATATTTTGTGTTGGCTTCAATTGTTTGAATTCCGGGGTTAATCTCTTGATTTAGTATAAATAAGGGGTTAACTCACATTTTTTCTCCTAGAAAGTTCAAGTGATCATAAGAGAGCATTATAAATAATTACAAGAGAATTCCAAATGAATTTCAAGGTAGATTATCAAGGTTTTATTGTAGGAATTCAAGAGAATTTCATTATGTCTAAGGCATAGTGCATTCCTACATGTTGTTGAGCTAAGATAGTTGATGTAGCATTGAAGATCTACTTGCAAGAATTGTTTCACATTTTGTTTAAGATCAATATCTACATTCCTCATGGCCACTACATGTTAGATTGATGATTTACATTCCAAGACATCTTCCAAGGTATCAAAATTATATCATTTCATGTTCATGCTTTAATTTCATTATTTCATCATTTGGTTTAATTACCAACAAGGGGTTTGACTTAGGAAAACCCCTATTCACTAACAATCAACAAGTTTTTCTCCTCTTCAGTGTGTGTTTGTAGATTTACAGGTTGAAGATCAAGTGGAGAGGAAGAGAGCAAAGTTGTCAAAGTTGTCAAGTTGCAAGATTGATCTTTATAGTACAAGAAAAAAGAATTGAAGCTACAAAATTTATTATAGGTTTTCAAGAGCTGATAACTAGGAATTTGATAGTGTAGACATCAAGGAAAATAACCCAAATCTTAGTTTCTAAAACCCTAAAAGGGACCCATTCGCCACTAAAGGCGAATGAGTGCTTTGTGCCCTAAAAACAAGCTTCTTGCAACAAGGTACACATCAATTTAACGTCTAAAAAATCCCCTGATAGTTGCTACAACATTTAGGGTTAGTTTCTTATTATTATTTGTGTATTTTGGCTCTCATAATTGTATGTTTCATAGCATTAAAAATTAGTGGTTCACTATCTTGATTGACTCATTTTGATGAACCCTATATTTTTATACGAAACATAATGGTGAACCCGACTCATTGAATATTGCAATTTTATGTTTTTTAAGTCTTTCATTGCATCCTCGATTATATATTACAATAATTTTAATCTATTTTACATTGAATTAGATCTCAATTAGGGTTTCTTGCATTGCATTCAAAATTGTATCTCATCTAGGGTTTAGATTTACATTATTTTGCATCTCTCTAAATTTGAAAAATAAAAAAACAAATCAGTCATTGTGCATATCATTTAGATCTCATATATTTTCATTTGAAAATAAAAATAAAATTGTATTTGAACTTAGGTCCTTGCATTCATCTTCTCATTGCATTTTCACACTACATTTCTAAAAAAATTGAAATTGAAACTCACTACCTCAGACCTGGAACTGAAAGACATTACTGAAAGCTTGAAAATCATTCAAAAATAGTTTAAAAATCCCTAACTAGAACCCATTCACCTTTACTAGTGAATGAGTCCCTGAGCGGGTCAAACCTGAACCTTCTAGCATCTGAAAGGGCATTAAAAATCACTCTGAAATTAATAAAAACATCTCACAAAACCTAACCAAGACCCATTTTCCCTTACTGGTAAATGAGTCTCTATTAGCTACTGATCTAAATTTTTGAGCTATTGTTTGCTATTGTTACTTTCCTATTTTAGTTCCTTGATTTGTTGTTTCATCAAATTCATTGCATCTAGCTTAATTTTCTGCATCTAGTGCATTCTCAAAATTCAAAATTGCATTTACAACCTTTCATTTTTAGTTTATTGCATTGTGTGGAATCTGAAAATTTCATTCCATTCTAGGTCCTTTCATTGCTTTAAATTTCACACATGTTAGTATCCGTCTTTTCCAAATTTGAAAATATTTTTTTTATCAATAAGCATGCTAGTCATTCATTCAATACATTTCCTAGTTATCAGAGTCTCTTAGTGTAAGAGAATGAAAGTGTTGACCCTTTCCTTCAAACTACACCCCATCTTATCTCTCCTATTTGTGGGGATGATGTGATAGAAGAAGATGAAATTGTAGACAATCATGATAACCATAGTTTCTCTTCTCCTAATACCTCTCCTATACGTGACAAATGGATTTTAATGTTAGAAGATGCACTCATTGAGAATCATGACAATGTTGAAAGCTCCTCTTCTATAAACTCTCCTACACTAGAAGATATTATGGCACAAGAGAATGAGATTATAAGCACATTTCTAATCATCACCTTACCTAGTTTCCATTCACCTCTTGCTTGTAGGAACATTTTATTCAAAGAGGATACAATTGTAAGAAATCATAACACATATTGAAAGCAAGAATGATAGGTTGGTGTTAGATGAACAAAACTTTAAGATCTATGACAACTCTCTTTATGTTTCTTCACCTACCTATCCTATTTTGGAAGACATTATGGGACAAAGAAATGAAATCATGGACAATCTTGACAATCATATTTTTTTCTTCTCCTAGTATCTCTCCTAGTTGTGAAGAAGATACTTTGAGGTTAGAAAATATAATTGATGAAAGTCATGAGAATCTTAGTTGTACCTCTTCCCCTAGGGAAACCCTTATTGAACAATAAGATCTAACCATTGATCATTCCCCTATTTGTGATGAAGTCATTTTAGAAGAACCAACCTATGAATGTCATGAAAATATAGTTTGTAGCTCTCCTTAAAAGTCTCCTACTATGGAAATTATCATGGTAGAAGAAAATGAGAACATTGAAACATGTATTTCAAACAATAGTGATTCCTTAGCTGAATATAATGAAGTGAAATTAGACTTCCCTTCATTAATAGATCATGAAAATAAGGATAAGTCTTTTGAGGTTATGAACATTAGATTTGTCTTGAAGTAATCTTTGAAGCCTAAATTTATCATTTATCCACCCTCTCAAAAACCACAAGTTCAAAATAATTTCGTGCCTATCTTGGAACCACCTGAAAGGAAACTTGATAATGTTTCATAGCAATTGATTTATTGTCCTTTGATAGAAATTAAATTTAAAAAAAATCCTTTAATTAATGTTAACACTTACAAAATATTCTTCTAAGATGACTTTAACATTAGTGAATCCTGAACTAATAGACACTAGTGGTCTTGATTACTATCCTTTGAAAGAAAAGAATGAAATAGATAAATCATCGCTTAACATTAATGTCATCATGCAAAACACTTATGATTCAAATTCAATAGATTTTACAGTCTTGTAAAGTTGTGTACAAAATCTCGCAATATAAAGAGTCTTGTGCAAGTATGACATCTTGTACTAAGCAAGAGATATCTTCATCACAAAAGAAAGGAACATCCTATACTTTTGATCATGAGTATCTCATCGAGACTTCTCCAAGATTTTTTGATATCTCTCCCTCAGAGAACATGAAATAAATTTTATTACCAAAGTTTATTTTGTGCATATCATAGATTTCATGGTCATTCGACTAATGAATGTAAGGCCTTGAGTCACAAAATTCAACATCTTAAGGATCGGGGTGCTCTTCCTCATGTTGCAACACCTAGAGCCTCTAATTGATAATAATTTTTAATTGATCACCCTTGTCCTGCACTTAGTGGGGGAAAGGGGCTAGTTCATGGGGTACTTTGCATGAAAGTGGGACTGCGCCAAAGGTGGACATGTTATCCTAATCTTTATCTTTGTCCTTGTATGCCACTTGTTGATTGTCTATTTTGGCTAGTTGAATGCCTTCCATGTATATATAAGAGTGAGCTTGGGATGTGACTGACATGCCTTAAGTTGAATCACATGTGACTTACTGAGTTATCTTTAATATTGTATTTGTGGGGGCAACCCCTCCTTCCTTTTTCACGATATAGTTTTATTTCAGAAACATATTACCTGGCATAGGGTTTTCTAAGGAAATCTCTCATGTCTAAGGAAAAAAATTGGATAATTTAAAGAAAATTATCATAGTAATGGTGTAGCAACCACTTTAATGTGGGGGCATACATCAATGACATCTTTTGACAAAATTTCAAGGGGTGATTTTTTTTTCTTATGACATTTCCCTTTCTTGGTGATGTCATTGGGTTTGATGTCCTCCAAGAGTGTACGATCCCCCTTCATGGCATGATGTAAATGAGGCATCCCATGAGTGATGATCTGACACCCTTTACTTGTCCTCTCTTAGATACATTAGGTAAAATTCTCCCTAAGAATAAGACCTTACACGAACAAACAAAAATCCCTTTTAACAAAATTTTACATGACATTATAAAAGCTTTTACAAAATAATTACATTGTGGTGCCTTATCAAAGTTGTTAGGAGGATAAGTTCAGTATGGTATGAGAGGCTACTATGATTCTCTCATTTTCCACCTCATTGTGATAACTCACTTGCTGGACAGACTGAGATTCCACTACCCTAAAGTGAGCATACACATATTTCGGACAACTCACCTAGTGGACATACTGAAGTTCCATTACCCCAAAGTGAGAAGTGCATGTTATGGACAAAAACCCTCATTCCACATCATGTTACAATGGTTGTGCTTGATCCTTTATTTTCCATTATTTTTCATGGCCTTTGATAGGGTATGATCATGTATCTTTGTTATTGATGCAGACCTAAGGTGTCTTGAATATCTACTTTAGTGTGAGTTTGACATGGGGTCATCCTCTCACTAAAGTGGGTGAAAAATGTAGTGATGGAAAAAGTATCCCTTTTCCCTCACCTGATTTAGAATAATTTCCATTGAATTAACCTAATTATGCCTAGGTTTAATTTTGTAATGTGTTGTAACGTATTCACATTGATCTTGGGCCCCTTTTTAATAAAATGTACTTAATTTGTACCCTCTTTTAAGTGATGTAAAATTTTGTAACACACTTTCACATTTATCAAGGGCCCTCTTAATTAATTGGGGTCAATTAGAGTTAATTAGCCCCATTAATTCAAATTTAAGCCTTATTTGTGACACCTCCCAAGGATCTATCCCAGAACCCATAATTCAAATCACATAACATTTAATTGGGAAAAATTGAGCTCCTAGAATTTTGTGCTAGGACCCCAATTGCACTAGGTGGCGAATGGGTCCTCCTTTTATAGGACACCCTATTTCTGGTAGATTCTACATGGGTTTTTAATGTACTTCCATTCCCCAAAGGCAAGGTCCTAGAAAAAAATGCCAAGACCCATTCACCCTAGGTGGTGAATGGGCCCTCCCTTAATGAGGACCCCCTTTTTGAATTTTATTCTAGTGGGAATTTAATAATGTTTATTTCTACCAGCTTGAATTGTTTGAATTTCAAGGTTAGTCACATGATTTAGTATAAAGAATGGATTTATTCATATTGTTTCTCTTAGAAATTTCAAGTGATCATAAGAGAGCATTATAGAGCATTACAAGAGCATTTCAAAGGAATTTCAGGGCATATTATTAAGGATTTTATATCAACATTTTAAGAGCATTTCATCATGTCTAAGGCATAGTGCATTCCTACATGTTGAGTTAAGATAGTTGATGTAGCATTGGTTCACATCTTATTTGAGATCAAGATCTACATTCCTCATGGCCACTACATGTTAGATTGTTGATTTAAATTTGAATACATATTCCAAGGTATCAAAACTATTGTTGGCAAAACAAGGATAAACAACTGAGAGGGCGAAGGGGGGTGAATCAGTTGTCATAGAATTTAAAACTTATTTAACCTTATTAACCTTTAATCTCAGATCTGGTAAATAAAAGTGAAATCATGAATCAACAACACATTAGAAACATATGACACCAATATTTTTGTGTGGAAACTCTAGTAGGGGAAAAACCATGGTGGAGGTTAATCCACAAATTATACCCTGTTAAAAGTATAAGGAAAAGGAATAAGGAATGAACATGCATTCAGGCACACTACTCAAAGAAGACACACTATCCTACATACAAATTTTATATTAAATCCATCTAAAGAGATTGACCTGAGAAATTAGCTTCTTCAAAATATTGATGATAGTTCCAGTTAGGAATAGAAACACTTCTTCACACTTCGCTCAAACTTCTTCACACTCTACTCTGTAATTGAATGATCTGATCTCTATTCCTACATAACTCTCACACACTTCACATTACACTTCACACATACATAAAAATGAAGAAACAATCACTCTTATATATCCCCTTCATGGAATTAAATCAACAACTTTGTCGGCCAAAAATAAAAGAATAAATGAATACAAACTATCAGCCCAATTCATGAACAAATCTCAATGTGAACCAACCAAAGGCATTCAAAACATAATGAAGACCTAAAAAATCATCCTCAAACATGCCAATCATTCAAAAATTAATCCACAAGGATCCATAACATGCTATAACCACCATGTTGGCCAAGAACATGAAAATCCGAGCATGCAAAGGAAAAATCTCCGATCACGAGCACACCGATCAACGTGGACGTGCAACAAGGATAGAGAACAATCTAGAAACATCAATGAACATCATCAAAGCATACACAACAACTCAAATTACTATAATTACATTCTCTTCTTCTAGAAACACCAGCTACAGTAACATAATAGATGTAGGAACGCATAAATTCACAACTTCCTCGAATCTTGATGCGCACCACTGAAACTTTCGAAGAATAAACTAGATAAGCTCAATAACAAACCCTTGAAAGCTCAAATTCTAAATACCAACATACTAAACTTTCCACCATACTGAAATTCACAGCTTCACAAACAACCTTGAACATATAATTTTCTCAATATCCTCGACATATACAACCTTTCAAGATATCAATTCTAATAGTGTTGACATCAATGACAACCACATATCAGAAATACAACCATGACATCCAAAAATTATATAATTTCATGTTCATGATTGAATTTCGTTATTTCATCATTTGGTTTAATTACCTACAAGGGGTTTAACTTAAGCAAATCCTTATTCACTAAAAATCAACAAGTTTTTCTCCTCTTGAGTGCGTGTTTGCAGATTTACAGGTTAAGATCACGTGGAGAAGAATTTTAGATCAAATTTGTCAAAGATTTCAAGTTGTGAGATTGATCTTTATACTGCAAGAATAAAGAATTGAAGCTATAAAAAATATTACAGGTTTTCGAGTGCTAACAAATGGGAATCTAAGAGTGCAGACATCAAGAAAAATAACCTAGGTCTCAATTTCAGAAACCCTAACAGGGATCCATTCACCACTAAATGAGAATGAGTCCTTTGTGCCCTAAAAATAGGCTTCTTGCAGAAAGGTACACATCATTTGTAGCTCTAAAACCTCACCTCATAGTTTCTATAACTATTAGGGTTACTTTCTGGTTGTTATTTACATATTTTGGCTCTCATAATTGTATGTTTCATAGTATTAAAAATTAGTGGCTCATTACCTTGATTGACTCATTTTGATGAACCCTATATTTTTACAAGAAACAGTATCTATATTCCCTTGAAGTTTCATGTGTTGAGTTGTTCTGCAAGGTTGTCCAATGTGTTGGATGTTTGTGCCAGTTTATATGTCAGTTACACAAAATGAAGGTGTTCTTGAGTCTTAGGTGGTTGCACTAGTTGTGCAAAATATTCTAATGGTTTTGTAGTATTTTGAGATGTTATATGAACACTGTAGAATGTTGTTGTGTTCTCACCAAGGTGGTTCTAAACCTTGAGATGAGTGTTTGGTGTCACTTATTAGTGTTAGTGCAAGTTTGGCTAGCCTAGCATGCTAGCGCTAATTGCAGAGGATAATTGTTTATTGAGGAAGTGTTGAGAAGAATATTTATATAGATTTGGGTCCTAATTAAGTAATGGCATGGTTTGGTTTCACTTCTTTATATTATGTAAGTGTTTGGTCCCAACCTATTTATTTTGGAGTTACATAGTAGAGGTGTATATGTTTCATTAAGGCCAACCTAATTGAGATTATTTTAGGCTATGAAGGTTAGAAATACAAGGTGAATTGTTGTATGGATAGGGTGTGAAGTGTGTGAAGTTAAATATGTAAAAGTGATCAAGTGTGTTGATCTAAGTGTGATTATTAATGCTTATGACTTCCTAATGCACTAAGAAAAAGGAGTCTACATTTAAATTTGTTTGATGTGTTGTTTGCACTTCAGTAAAACTATACCTTTAGCATATGAAAGATACATTATTAGTAGGTCAAATTGGAAATAGCCATCCCTTATTTCTTCTTTATTTTGGACATTGATTCCTTTGGCAATGAGCCACTGATAGTGATCCTTTCTTTACCTTTCTAGGCATTTGGCCCTTGGTACTGAGCCTTATTGTATTTGGTGTTGCAATTCATAAATTAGTGAGCTAATCTTCATCATGATTTTTCCCTTCTTGGGTTTTCCATGTAATTCTAGTATTCTTATGTGTTTAATGTGTTTTCATTACTACTTTACAGGTTTACATTCTATTAATGCATGTTAAGGGTTTAATGGTGGATAAGGGCTTAAGAACTAATGTAGATCTTAATGTTAATGAGTTTTTTTGATATTTTAAAAGTATACAATTGATTTGAACCACCGCTCTTATTTTTCCTATGCATTTTAACAATTCGTATCAGAGTTTTGGTTCCTAGGAAGAATCTTAACCTCTGGAGGTAGATCCAAATGATGCACAAGAAAGGTCTCAAAGATCCCTTATTTGATGGAACAAGTGATACATACTAGAAAGCTAGGATGGAGTCTTTATTAGTCTCCCTTGGATTTATTGTTTGGTATTTTGTTGAAAGAGATTACACTATGTGTATAAATGTACCATCAATTGATGATGAGATCAAGGAATATGAGAACTATGGCAAATAAAGGAATGAAATTATGAGTGATCTTATTGATTGATAAATTATAAAGGTTATAATCTACAAGTTTTCTAAAGATGCCTAGAAAAATATTGAAGGAATCTATGAAGGATATGACAAGGTCAAACAAGTGAAGATGCAAACCTACAAAGCCAAATTTGAAACCCTAAGGATGTCTAAAGATGGAGATATCTTTTCCTACATTCTTATAGTTGGTGAAGTTGTCAATGCTATCAATGGTCTTGTTGGAAATCAAGATGAAAGTGAAGGACCATAAAAAAGGTATTAAGAACTCTACCTAAAGCTTATAATCATATAGTTTCTACTATTAAGGAATATCAAAACTTGGATCATTATTCCAAAGATCAGATGTTTGGTTCTTTAACTTATTTTGAAATGAGAGAATTTGGTCAAGATAATACATACAACGAAACTACTTTAAAGTGTGTAGAGTGGAAAAGGATGATGGATCATATTGAGATGATCTTGATGAGGTGGAAGTAAAATTTGTCAGAATATTGAAAATGGGTAGTAGAAAGCACAAAGGTCAACTAAATTTCAAATGTTTCAATTATGGAAAAGTATGCCATTATCCATCTAACTATCCAATAAAAGATACTAATGAAAAAAAGAAGGATCAAAAGGGTAAAATTTTCAAGAAGAGTTATTATGTTGAAAAGGACATTGGTGTATCCGATGATGAAGAAACAAATTGGGTAAGTGCACCAATCTGTGACACAATTTTGGCTCTTAAGATGCCACTTTTTTTTGCTGAAATCAGTAAAATATGATTTGCATGAGAAAATGTAGTTACGCTCAAAATTTCAAGATACGGCAAGAACAAAAGTTGAAGTGATCTGAGTCTAGTTTCTAAGATACTATTGTTTTTTGAAATTAATGAAGATTAAGGGTCTCAAAAGGGAGACAGGGTCCTATTTTTATTAAAAAAAATAGCATAATGCCTAAGGGCTCCCCCCTTTTTGATTAACTTTTTTTTCGAATTTCAAAAATCCCAGTGGTGAGAAATTAGCTAACACCATGTAGTTTATCATCCTTCTTTTGGATGATTTTTTTAATGAATATATAATATTTTATGAATTTTCAAAGTGGACACATCCTGAAAAGCTGAAACTTCAGCGTGCTCCCCCCAAATTTTTTGCAAACTAATTGAAAATTGATTTTTTTTTCATCATGTGTAGAATGGAGTCTAGTTTCAAAAAATGTAACTTTTTTCACATTCCGATGAATGTGTAAAAATCTATCCTAAACCTAGCACATGTTGGTTTTTGACCAAAAACAAAGACATCTACAATAGAATCCATGGATCAAAACCTTAACTAGATCAAAATGATTTTTTTTATATATATTTAGATAGCTAAGAGAGAGGTGAACACTATCATGGTTTTTTTATAAACTTGCATTGAAATACGTGCAAATGAGATGGGGAGAACAAACGAAAATATGAGAAAATTTGGCAAATCCTATTAATTAACACGTCTAAAGCAGGCCATTTGGTGAGTGCCAAATGACTCATCACATTTGGCGTGCGCCAAATTTGATGGGTCATTTAGCGAGCGCTAAATGGCCTGCTTTGCACAGAACTAGAATTTCCCCTCTTTGGTGAACAACTTTGATAATGCTTAGAGTGCACAATTTATGATCGTAGATGGATAGTCAAGGTTTTACCTTTCATACCTTCTCTAACTTGTTACCATTACTAGATAACTCTTTATCCCTCCGAAGTCTCTATCTCTTAGGTCTCACTCCCTCCCACATGACCTAGACTACTCTCTTAGTGGAATCCCCTTTCTCAAGTCTCTTTCCCTCCCACATAGGTACCTAAATAAATATATCTCACTCCAACCCCCTTTCTCACTCTCCCTCTTTGGTCTTTTTATCTCTCTCACTCCATCTCGCTCTCTTAGTTTGTTATCTTTCTCTCTTTGTCTCTCTCTCAAGTCTCTCCCTCCTACCCCCTCTCCCTCTCTTAGTTCTATCACTCACTCACTCCCTCTATCTCTCTCCCATTCCTTCTCTCTCACTCACTCTATCTCTCTCCCTCTCTCTCACTCTCTTGGTTATCTCCATCCTCCCTCTCTCTCTCTCACACACATACACACACACTTCCTCTCTCTCCCACTCCCTCTCTCTCACTCTCTCCCACTCTGTCTCTCTCCCTCTCTCTCAGGTCTCTCCCTCCCACCCGATCTCCCTCTCTCTCTCTCAAGTATCTTCATCCTAACCCCTCTCCCTCTCTCTTTGTCTTGAGTCTCCTCCTCCTACCCCCTCTCCCTCTCATAGTCACTCCCTCTATCTCTCTTCCACTCCCTCCCTATCTCACTCCCTCTATCTATCTCTATCTACCTCTCCATCTCTCTCAAGTATCTCCCTCCCACAACCTCTCCCTCTCTCTTAGATATCTCCTTTCCACCCCCTCCTACTCTCTCTCTCTCCCTCTATCTCATGTATCTCCCCCCACCCCCTCCATCTCTCTCGAATCCCTCTATCCCAAGTACTCCCTCTCCCCTGAGTACTCCCTCACTCTCCCACCCCCTCTCCATCTCTCAAGTCTCTCTCTCTCACTCCTTGTATCTCTCCCATCCCTCTATCTCTCACACTCTCTCTCTCCTACTCTCTTAGGTATCTCCTTCCCAACCCCTCTCTACCACTTTGTCTCCCTCTCCTTCTCTCTTGGGTGTCTCCCTCCCACCCTCTCTCCCTCTCCCATTCTCTTAGTTTTCTCCCTCCAACCCCCTCTCCCTCCCTCTCTCTCACTCTCTCTCTCTCTTTGTTTCTATGTCTCTCCCTCTCTCTCTCCCACTCCCTCTCTCTCTCACTCACTCTATCTCTCTCCCACTTTGTCTCTCTCCCTCTCTCTCTCACTCCCTCTATCTCTCTCCCTATCTCTCAATCTCTCTTAGATATATCCCTCCCACCCACTCCCACTATCTCTCTCTCTCCCTCTATCTCATGTATCTCCCCCACCCCCTCCATCTCTCTCGAATCCCTCTATCCCGAGTACTCCCTCTCCCTCCCACCCCCTCTCCATCTCTCACTCCTTGTATCTCTCCCATCCCTCTATCTCTCACTCCCTCTCTCTCCTAATCTCTTAGGTATATCCTTCCCACCCCCTCTCTCTCACTTTGTCTCCCTCTCCTTCTCTCTCGGGTGTCTCCCTTCCACCATCTCTCCCTCTCCCTTTATCTTAGTTTTCTCCCTCCCACCCCCTCTCCCTCCCTCTCTCACTCTCTCTCTATCTCTATATCTCTCCCTCTTCTCTCTCCCACTCCCTCTCTCTCTCACTCACTCTATCTCTCTCCCACTTTGTCTCTCTCCCTCTCTCTCTCACTCCCTCTATCTCTAGACCACTTTGTCTCTCTCCCTCTCTCTCTCACTCCCTCTATATCTCTCCCACTTTTTCTCTCTCCCTCTCTTAGGTCTCTCCTTCCCACGCTATCTCCCTCTTTCTCTTTCTCAAGTATCTCCGACCTACCCCATCTTTCTCTCTCTCTTTTTCAAGTCTCCCCCTCCTACACCCTCTCCCTCTCATAGTGACTCCCTCTATCTCTCTTCCACTCCATCCCTCTGTCACTCCCTCTCTCTCTCTCTCAAGTAGAGGGTTTAGGGATTAAGGGTTAAGGGTTGAGGGATTAGGGATTATGGTTTAAGGGTTGAGGGTTGAGGGTTGAGGAATTAAGAGGGTATAGGGTTGAGGGATTAGGTTTTAAGGGTTGAGGGTTGAGGGGGTTTAAGGGTGATGAGGGGTTGAGGGATTAAGGGATTGAGGATTAGTGTTTAATTATGGGGGTTGGATGGATTAGGTTAAGGGTTGAGGGGTTGATGGATTAAGAGGGTATAGGCTGAGGATTAATTAAGAGGGTTTATAGAGGTTATTGAGGGGAGGGTTGACTGATTAGGGGTTTAAGGGTTGAGGTTGAGGGTTGAGAGATTAGGAGTTTGAGGGAGAGGATTTTAGGGTTGAGGATTAGAGTTGAGATTAAGATGGGGTTGAGGAATTAGGGTAGGGGTGAGGGTTGAGGGATTAAGAGGTATAGGGATGAGGGATTGGGTTTGTTTTTCTGATAAGAAGGGGCTGAGAGGATTATGAGGATGAGGATTAGGTTTGGTTATGGGTTGAGGGTTGATAGGCATAGGGTTGGGGTTTAGGTTAAGGTTCGAGGGTTAGGGGTTAAGAGGGTATAGGGGTTGAGGGATTAGGGTTTAAGGGTTGAGGGTTGAGGGATTAAGAGGGTATAGGGGTTGAGGGATTAGGGTTTAAGGGTTGAGGGTTGAGGGTTGAGGTATTAAGAGGGTATAGGGGTTGAGGGATTAGGGTTTAAGGGTTGAGGGTTAAGGGTTGAGGGATTAAGATTATAGAGGGGTTGAGGGATTAGGGTTTAAGGGTTGAGGGATTAAGAGGGTATGGGGGTTGATGGAATAGGGTTTAAGGGTTAATGGTATAGGGTTCACAGTTTAAGGGTCCCACTCCCTCTCTCTCCCACTCCCTCTTTCAAGTCTTCCCCCCACCATATAACTCAATAAATTCTTTCCCTCACAAGTATGTCTCTCTTGGGTCTCACTCCCTCCCATGCTACCTACACTAATCACTATCACTCCAATGCCCTCTCTCACAATCCCTCTCTGTCAGGCCTCACTTAACTCCCACCCTACTTTCTTAGATCTCTCCTTCCCACCCCCTCTCTCTTACTTTGACTCCCTCTCTGTCAGGCCTCACTTACCTCCCACCCTACTTTCTTAGGTCTCTCCTTCCCAACCCCTCTCTCCCAATCCCTCTCCTCTTAGGTGTCTCCCTCCCACCCTCTCTCCCTCTCTCTCTTAGGTTTCTCCCTCCCATGCCCTCTCCCTCCCCCTCTCTCTCTCTCTCAAGTCTCTCCCTCCTACCCCCTTTCTCCATCTCTCTCTCCCACTCCCTCCATCTCTCTCTCACTCACTCAATCTCTCTCTGACTCTGTCTCTCAGGTCTTCCCCCCACCATATAATTGAATAAATTTTTTCCCTCTCAAGTCTATCTCTCTTGGGTCTCACTCCCTTCCATGCTACCTACACTAATTAGTGTCACTCCAATGCCCTCTCTCACAATCCCTCTCTGTCAGGCCTCACTTACCTCCCACCCTACTTTCTTAGGTCTCTCCTTCCCACCCCCTCTCTCCTACTTTGAATCCCTATCCTTCTCTCAAGTGTATCTCGCCCACCCTCTCTCCCTCTCTCTCTCTTAGGTTTCTTCCTTCCACTCCCTCTCCCTTCCCCTCTCTCTCTCTCTCAAGTGTCTCCCTCCTACCCCCTCTATCTCTCAATTCTCCCCCTCCTAACCCCTCTCTCTCTCTCTCCCACTCCCTCCCTCTCTCTCTCACTCCCTCTATCTCTCTCCCACTCCCTCTCTCAGGTCTTCCCCCCTATTAGAACCCAAAATTTCCATTAAAAAAATTAAGGAGTTTTACTCATTTAAACTCGTTATATTCCTACCTTTTCATAATAATTCATTTTACCCCCATCCATAATGTTAAAATGCCTTTTACCTCCATCATTTATCCTTCATAGCCTTCACCACTTTACCGCGGCCTTTTGCAAAGTGTCGTAGTATGGCTGTGGCAGTTAAGCACAGTCATGATAACTGTTACCACTACACCACAAACAATCCTCAAATAGATCACAGTGGTGTGGTAAATAGTCAGTTAGGTCAGTGTAAGTAGCGAGGCGATAGTAAAGGAAACCACCACGATACCGCCAATGGTCAGAATAGTGACCGCGATGGCATGGTGAATAGAGACAACTAGCGAGGTGGCGTTCAATGAACAATCACCACGGTACCTCCACCAGTCAAAATGGAGACTACAGTAGCATGGTGGACGAGGGGATAATGTCAAGGTTGATGGTCATGGTGGATTACCACGAGACCGCTAGTGGTCATCACAGTGACTGCGGTGGTGCGGTGGATGACGAAGGGAACAACAATTGTTACTGTTGTACTGCTAGCAGTCAGATCAGAGACCATGTTAGCATAGTGGACATGGGGATAACAACGAGGCTAACAGTCATAGTGGATTAATGTGGTACCACTGGTGGTCATCAAAGTGACTGTGGTGGCGTGGTCGATGGTGAAGAGAACAACAATTGTTACCATTGTACCATTGGCAGTTAGATCAGAGACCATAATAGCACAGTGGACATGGGCATAATGGTGAGGATGATGGTCATGGTGGATTACCATGGTACCACTAGTAGTCATCACAGTGACTGCGGTGGCATGGTGGATGGCGAAGGGAACAACAATTGTTACTATTGTACAGCTGGCAGTCGGATCAGAGATCGTGGTAGCGCGGTGGACGTGGGAATAATGGTGAGGATGACTGTCACGGTGGATTACCATGGTACCACTAGCAGTCATCACAGTGACTGCGGTGGCATGGTGGATGGGGAAGGGAACAACAATTGTTACCATTGTACCACTGGCAGTCGGATCAGAGACCGCGGTAAGGAGGTTAACAATGAAAGATGTAGTCAAATTCAAACAGCACCACACCATGGGAGGAAATAATTTTGACCGCGGTAGAGTGGTAGGAATAGAAGGAAGATTTGTGGAAGCATATAAAGAGAAATATAAAGAGAGGGAAAAAGAATTAAAATAAAACAAAAATGCAAAGCTATGCTAAAATATTTAATTTGCCGATAAGGAAATCCAATTAAATATTTTAATTTATGTCGAAGAATGTAAAATGGTTGTAATAGGAAAGTGAAGGGTCACGAACCTTGGGATTACTGTATAAATATTTCAAAAAATCCATGAGGGAGGAGAGGACAGTAGTTAGAATAGTTAGATTTTTGCAAAAGATGAGAACTAGGAAAATGGAAATAATGTACAGACTTTCTTGAAGCATATCAATGGAGAAAATATTTTACCTGGTGAATTTTTTTTGGTGTTCATTTGTTGTGTGTATCAATTCATATTCTTTATTTGGTTGTCTCCAACTTGAGGTCCTTTTTTCATTTAAATTAGTGTATCAAGTATATTTCTGATTTGTCAAAATGTATTCCCATTTTGTGTGATTTAATTGATTGGTGTCTGCAAGTCATAATTAAATTCTTTCAATAATTCATAGTGATTTAAGGATTTATTTTGGATAGTTAAAGAAGAACCAGGTGAAGAAACATTCTAGCACAGTTTATGCAAGTCATAAATTTAGTGAATTTTTATGACAGTCATAGAATTTTCAAAGTGCCTAACAACTAGAGTTAAGCCAAAGAGGGAAACACATACAGTTTTTGATTTTTGACTCCATTTCCCATGTGGATAGAGGGAACTGATCTATCACAACCCGGATGATAAAATTCGTAATAAACAAAATATTCAAATTATTTCTTTTATACAATAGGAGTAGCAATCATGATTATATCTATTCACTTCCAATTTCCATTGCGAATAGATTGATTGAGCAGGAAATATATTTCAAATCTGCAACATACACATAGGTGCACCCGCCCAGCTTTAGTAGAGCCTAAAGAGAAGAATGTTCAATTTTATTAATTGGCCTTATACATTGGCCAAAAATATTTTGAGAGCTTGGCAACATCTTGTGGTTAAAACCTACATTTTTGAGACCCAACACCCCCCACCATATAACTGAATAAATTCTTTCCCTCTCAAGTCTGTCTCTCTTGGGTCTCACTCCCTCCCATGCTACCTACACTAATCAATGTCATTCCAATGCCCTCTCTCACAATCCCTCTCTATCAGGCCTCACTTACCTCCCACCCTACTTTCTTATGTCTCTCCTTCCCACCCCCTCTCTCCCACCTTGACTCCCTCTCCTTCTCTCAAGTGTCTCCCTCCCACCATCCCTCCCTCTCTCTCTCTCTCTTAGGTTTCTCCCTCCCACGCCCTCTACCTCCCCCTATCTCTCTCTCTCAAGTATCTCCCTCCTACCCCCTCTCTCTCTCCCACTCCCTCCCTCTCTCTCTCACTCCCTCTATCTTTCTCCCACTCCCTCTCAAGTCTATCTATCTTGGGTCTCACTCCCTCCCATGCTACCTACACTAATCAATGTCACTCCAATGCCCTCTCTCACAATTCCTCTCTGCCAGGCCTCACTTTCCTCCCACCCTGCTTTCTTAGGTCTCTCCTTCCCACCCCCTCTCTCCCACTTTGAATCCCTCTCCTTCTCTCAAGTGTCTCCCTCCCACCCTATCTCCCTCTCTCTCTCTTAGCTTTCTCCCTCCCATGCCCTCTCCCTCTCCCTCTCTCTCTCTCTCAAGTCTCTCCCTCCTACGCCCTCTCTCTCTCTCTCTCCCACTCCCTCCCTCTCTCTGTCACTCCCTCTATCTCTCTCCCACTTTGTCTCTCTCCCACTTTGTCTCTCTCCCATGATTCAATCCCACATTCTCGTGAACTTGTCTTCTTCAACACTTTATCCAAGTCAAAAACGCCTTTTTTTATGCAGTTGACTTCATATTGTACCAATCTATCCTCAATCCATCACCTTTTTACCACCAATCTGCATTGTAGACAACGTAGAAGAAGACATTTGTAAGTTTCTACATCATTTTACGTTATCTGAGGTAATATATTCATTTTGGTAAATTGAAATGTTTAGATTTAGTATATTTGTTTGTTTTTGACAATATAAACTAAATTTCCTTAATCATTTTATTAATCATAACAATTTTACATAGAATTCAACATTGAATTAGATGGGATTTCATAAAAAGTTCAATTTTTATGAGTTTGAAGAACAAAAAAATTAAAAACATGACATTTACTTAACATGAATTTACTTATGAATTCTATTTTCATTGCTTATAGTAGTCCATTTCTAGTATGGCTAGTGGAATTCACTGTATTTCATTATTTTTCAACTAATTTGGAAAATTTTTATCTTCATCTAATTTGGAAAACCTAATAGCTTTCATCAATGTTAATGCAAGTGTCCATTAATATTTTTGTTCCTTAAAAAATTCACCTTCATTGAACATGTGCTTAGATAAATTCAAGTGAGTGGACATAGTTGTTAATTCAAGTTTACATTCATTCATACCATTTACCTTTCTAATAAATTAAAAAATGGGAAATTTTGTGCAATTGAGAATGCTTATTGTCTCTCTAAGTTACCTCATTTCCAAAGAAATAGTGAATAACTATAAGATATAGCATCACAAACCCTTCTTTGAATTCATATTCTTCATGAGTTCGTTGACAATCAAAAATTTGGTTTTGAGAAAAATAAACACAAGAGTCTCTAGTTTTCATTTAGGCGGCAACAACTTATACCCTAGGTTAGTGATGCAGAGCAGGGAGACAAAACCTTCAACAATCATTTAATTAGATAAGTTTCAAACAATCTTCAATATCAAAAACTTCAATTCAATGCTGAACTGACCAATTCACATCTAAAACAAAACAAAGATTTTAACAAAACCCACCATATGTAAGTCTATTGCTCAAAATATTGTATTCATACAGTAGTCACTCTTAACATAATGAAATAAACTCAATATTACTACAAACTCTAATCCATGAATTGTTCATCATAACCTTTATAAAGTTCAAGTTCAATAATGCTAGTCAAAAGGTCCACAACTTCAAAATCAACGTTCTAGTCCTCTGGTGTAGGAGCACCTTGTAAGCTCAATTTGGTCGAAAATTTCATCTTTAGTGAGCATGGTCGAATTCTAGGATTTTAGTTGATGTTGAGTATATTGTGTTCAGTAAGGTCAATTAGACCATTTTATAATGTATTTGGAGCCAAGGGAGTCTAGTTGTGTCATAGCTTGCAATTTGGCTAAATGTGGTCATAAAAGTTGCTAAAAGATGCAAAAGTTTTAGAGTTCGAGGGAGTTGGAATGAAATAAAAATATGTTTAATAAACTTTAATGCCTCGAAGGAGAGGTTGTTGGTTGATTTGTACCCCATTTTTTATCAAGAAGAACATTATTTTCTAGAAATTTACTGGTTTCTCTCACTTTTCTTGTTGTTGTACGGCCTGTACGAACTCTAAGATGATATGAAACTAGTTGGATGTTGTTTATTAATGAATTATCTTTCATTTTCATCTATTTAGAGGTTCTAACTCTTTGTATAGCGAAAGTTATATTATTTTTACTTTTGCTACCTACTTCGAGAGTGTTCTTGGATTGAGGGGTTTCATTATGTAATTCGACCCATTACACTTTTTCTGCCTATTGTAACTTGTAGAATGGGTCCTATAAATTTTAAAATACATGACTAACCTATTTAGAATGTTGTGGGGTCAAGGTTGGGTGTTTGGGATGATGTTCTAGGACTGTAGCAGGGTCTTTTCTTGGTGAAAATTAGGACTTCAAGTGGTGTTTTGAAAAAATGTGGGAAGGAATATCCATGTAATGTATTATTCACCATGTGCAGGGTCTGGTAAGTGTGTTTTGTGCTTTGTATGGGTCTAGCAGGTCTGGGAGATAGGAGTTTCATTAAAACCCCAATTATTTTGCTTGAAATTGAGGGTTTGGTGTATTAGGGGTAGAGGTCTTGGACTTGGAAATAAAACAGGAAAATGGAGGTTTTGACACATAAAATAATTTTTTTTGAGGATTTTGAGGGAAGATGTAGTGTTTAAAAGGTACTCTTTTTGTAAATTAGGCCAATTTAATAACCTTTTCCAAGGTGGGTCTATTGGAAGTCAATGTTGGTCCAAAGGATTTGATGCTGGGGTTTACCTATGTTTTATAAATTTCAAATGGGTATCTTAATCATCCCTGAGCTTGTCAAGTGTTTTGGAAAATCTTGGTGAAAAGGCCCTTGAACTAGGCTACCTATGCTACAAGGGAAAGCTTTGTAGAAGTTGGGATTTTCAGTTGAACGTCTGGTTTTGCTTTGGAATCTGATTGATTCTCATTGATTTGTTGTATTGAATGGTTTCCATCCCTCTCTGCATCAAAAATGGTGTTTCTTGGTAAGTTAATTGATCAAGTTGTGTGTAAGTCTATTAAGAGCCTTCCTCTACATCTTTGAACAAGTTCATTGTGGATCCCTACATGTATTGCATCAGCCTCTAGGTACTTTGCCAACTCTTTAAATACACTCAAAATCCCTACTCTAATATCTAACCCTATAGACATCTAACTCCATCATGTATGAAAAATATTTTGTAGCATAGGCATGTTTGATAATTCCAAACAACTCACTACCTTCTTTCATAAAATGCTTTGGTGTGTTTCATATTTAATGCAATGTAATCGGCGATATCAATATTTTTGTAAAATGTATTACTTTTTTTCTATGTGTGTTTGTGAACATGTAGCATTGAAGGTCATTCTGAGGAAATGAATGAAGCCTCTAACACCAGAAGAACGTGTAGCTAAAAATGCAAGGAGAAGAGAATCAAAAATTGTAGCTCATGAAGCAAAGGAATTGCAGCCCATAAAACCACAAATTCCCGTGCAATTTAAGAGAGATGTCAAATTGGAAAAACAAAGGGCACGAATGAGGAAATTTCGTGGAAGGATAGGAATGGATACAGAAGTTGGGGGCACATCATCAACCATAGGTGAAGCTCAATGCATATCTCCAATTGAAGACACATTGACAACAACATGTGGTTTTCTAGGTACATCGAAAATCACATCTCCAATTGAAGACACACCATAAAAAACATTGCATTTTGAAAGTACATCAGCAAACACATCTCTATTTGAAGGCACTCCACAAACAACATCTCAAGTTGGAGGTACAACATCATTTACATGTCAATCTCAAGGTATGTCATCAATTTCACCTCCAATTGAAGGTACATGATCTATCCCTGATGTTGTTGACCCTCCCAATATTGACACAAATTTACATTTGAGAACTCCTCGATTTTTGCATAGAAAACCTACACTTTTTATTGATAATGATTCCAATGTTTTGAAATGGATGCCTAATAAGATTCCAAAATGTACATGTCAAAGATATGCACAAAGGATATGGAGTTTGTTTTTTGCGAAGCTAAGTGAGGGTGGAAGATGCCAACTATTTGTTGACATGATGAGGCAACTCAAATTTAGGCCCACCATGAAGGCTCTTGGGCTAATATTTTTGAATGAGTCAAGTGAAAATTCCATTTTAAAGAACTTGATGAGTGCATACGAGAGCGTGGGTTCCACCTCACACACGAAGGATAGTTGTGCCACACGACATGTGATGACAACAACACTGTTAAGCAATCAAACAAGGAACAAGGTGAACCTTACAAAGGCAAGTAATTCTTTGAAAATAAGTAGATCATCTCTAATGAGAGCCAAAGGAAGGCGTGAAAGAGTGGAGGATCCAAATAGCAATGAGTTATGGGCATTTTCGGGTAGAGTGCCATGGAAAGACACAATATTTTGTTGAAGGCTTGAGATCTATAATTGTCAATTATTGGAAGGATAACACAAGGACCTCTCCTAATCAAAGAGATGTTGTAAGAAGGAGAATTGGTCGTAAAAACCATGAGCCACATCCAATGCATTATTTGGATACCACTCAAACCCAATTTTTTGCTGATTTTGTAGAGAAGTTTCCTGAAATTAACATATGTCAAAGGTATTTTGAAATGCTAAAGCCTTTTTATGTCAAAATAAATCACACATGCACTACTTGTTGTTGTAGGGTTCATATTGATTTTTCTAACCATTATGATTTTTATCGACGTATATGTGTAGATATGCATACTGATAATGTTTTGCAGGAATGTAACATAATGCCTCCACCTAAATCGTCAAGGAAATTTTTGTCTTCCATTTTATGTGAAAGAGAGGATGGTCAATTTTTTTACAAAAAATCATGTTTGGATGGCACATGTGATCATTTTGGTGGCATGCAACATTTGCCAATTTTCCAACACATGGCTAGTAACACAATTGGAGACAAAATTGGGGAATTTTGCAAATATAAGATAGTGGCATACAGTCTAAAAGATGGGAAAGAAGCAAAGAAGTGTGAATTGGTTAGTGATAAGATTCCAGTGTATTAGTCTATGGACATTTTTTCGTGATCAAGTGGTCTATGATTATGCAACGCATACACACAGAGCACAATGGTTGGACTCACAGTTCAAGTTATGCAAGGACACATTTTCACTTCATCATATCATTTCAGTTGTCGACTTCGCTGAGAACTACACACTACAACCATAGAACAAGGTGCAATCAGAGTACTAAAACTCCATGCATGTTGCTATATTTGTGCATATAGAATTAATTCATGCAAATGATAGTACAAAGGAAAATAGGAAAGTATTGAGGGAGTATCACTTTTACATCAGTGATGATCGCACACATTCTACAAAGTTTGTTCAAGGTTGCTTTCATATGTTCTATGTTGATTTGGCTAGCAGAGGCATATCATTTAGTTAGCATATCATAAGGTCAAATAATTGTACATCACAATTCAAGAACGCCAAAATGTTTTACTGGTTGAGAAGGATGCATAGGATTAGTGTTGTTCATCATATGTGGAACTTCTCAGAGGTGGGCATGGAAAGGGGGAGCATGATGGAGCAGGTGCATGTATCAAAAGAGCCCTAGCACAAGAAGAGTTAAATTGCACAAATAGTGTAAAGTTGATAGATGCAAGATCAATTGTCCAGTGGTGCAATGGTGCAATGGGTCCAAGTAGTGAAGGTAATTCTTTAGTTCATAGATTTTTTCATTTTGTAGATGATACTAACATTGCAAAATATGAGGATTGTGTACACTAATAGGATCGAGTGAGATACACTCTTTTAGAAGCTCCAATGTAGGTACATGGAGTATCCATACAAGGAAGATGGCATGCTTTTGTTATGCATGTACACTTCAATAAAAGAAATGATTGTGAGTCAACAGAGTGGGTTGATGAATGGTCTGTAAGAAGTCTAACCCCTCTTGACACTTATCAGCTCCTGACAGCTCTACAAATCATGGAGATGCAATCATCCATTGAATTTGATCATGTATCAGACCTACTAGAACTAGGTAACATATCTTAGTTACAAGTTTTATTATGTTGCTCAGAAAATAAATCTAACAAGATAAACATATCAATGTAGGGCACGTTTATACGGTGATTGTAGATGAAGACAATGAAGAGGGTACAGATTAGTACCTGTGCCGTTGTATCGAGGCCAAAAAGAAATTGGAGTCCCCAGTTATAGATGGAGAAAACACAGAATATCCTAAAGGTTCGGTCGTTGTTACTGGAACATGACTTCGAAGGTATCTAGTTAATAATGTTGCAGTTTGGTTGTTTGAGGACTTCGACACACATCAAAAAACTCTTCACTATTCAAAACTTATCGTCACCACCAACATTGATTTGATCAAATAAAAGGGTAGACCTACAAACAAGAACTTGTGGAAAGTGTTTGAGTCTGACCACGAGGAAATAATCGACACACTAAAGAGTAGAGCAGACCCAGATGGTTCCCTCGATTGATTTGTAAGTATGCACATTGAATTTTTAAAGTCATGTTATTGATCACTCTTTTGGACCAACACCTTGCAATAAGGCTTTTTCACTATTACTATTTGATGTCATATGCATTTATGACTGTCATTGATCCTTTTCTGATTGTGATTGTAGGTAATACTGAAGTTTGTCAAAGTATATAAGAAAATAACAACATCAGTTGGTGGTGCAAGTGTTCAGTGGTATGAGAAACATCGGTTCCTGGTGCATTTTCTAGCTGTCAATCTTCTCTTTCTTTTCCATCTCCTAGATTTATCGAATTCTTATATGCTACATGTTTTATGTTAAGCCTCTCAGTGATATATTTGAAATTTATATGTAGGATCATCGAGAGATGATAAAGTAGCGAAGGGGCACATCACCATTGTAGGACCTTCAATTGACCTCCTTATCTAGCATGCATGAAGGTGATAGTAGGTCTCGTCAGTTGTATGATTGACATTATTTAGTTATTGCTCTTTTAATGATTTTTATGTGAGTCTATGTCTAAGATTGAGAGGCTTTTGCAGGTTTTTTGTGGACCAAATTCTTATGATACTACACAACCACAAAGAGGTTACTACCCATGTGTTTCATAGGGAGCAGGGGATGTACATGTTTTGAACCATTTTGAAATGCAAATAGCTGGCCCAACTGAGGTGGAATGGAAAAATGAAACTGGGCAGCAACTCCTTTTGTTTCTTCTCAAGTATAATATATTTCACAATCTGTTCTAGAAATGGGAGGATTATTTCCCTACATGTATTGAAAAATGGGAATATTTTCAAGATGTTCTTCCATCACTATTGTAATATTTGTCATTGACTTAGTGTTATTTTTGATATACTAAAATTAGGAGAAATTAATACATGCAAATGTGTATATTCCTTAATATATGCCTCAATTAAATGTGTATATTACATTTAAAATTAGTTGTAATGATTCATGGTTTACATTTAAAGTTGTCTTCAAGGAAAAACACGTGGATTTATTAGTAAGAATGAAATATAGTTTAATATAATTGTAGAAAGGCATATTTTATTGCCCCTACTAATGCATATTTTTCAAGCCAAGGGATCATCCTTTCACACCTCCTACCCCTAAAATAACATTCCCTACACTCAACTACATCATCCCACTGAGTTACATTTGATGACAGTAGGTGGGATGATGGTTATGCCATTAGAATATCCCCAAACCCTTAATGTTGTTTAGGAACCCGGTAGGAGCAATTTGATGAATTAAGGCACTAAAAGATTAAACCAAACCTTGCCAAGGCCCCAAACACAATTCAACTGTCATGTGCAAGGATGACTATCATGATATGAAAACCACTTTCATGAATATGATATGTCTTTGTCATTAGTCACTTGACTGCCCACTGTCAACTGTCTTCATGACTGTCTCTCTTATTTCTGAGTTTCTCTATTCTTTCAGTCATTATCCTAATCCAAGGGAAATGTGATCTCCATTTTCCATGACAGTCATGTCACTGTATTGTGATACATTTTTTAACAATGCTCCCTGACACCGAGTATCTCAAAGAAAAAATCTTGTAATCTCTCAACTATACAACCTATTTCATGAATTCCATGCCATTCTATCTTGTAATCTTGCTAGCAGGTACTTTCAAAACACTATTATTAAAAATGAAATAAGTATCTAATATTTTAATACATCAGCCATTATACGGTGACTGCTCCAGCTCTCCATTGTTGGTTGCTCTAACAAAACCAAGGAACAAATAAAAATAGGAAAACTTCAAGTGTAAAGGGGAGTTATTGAAAGATCCTTTTAAATGCATCAAGCCTAAAGCTTTCCTTAACTACCACAAAATTGGACCACTCTTTAGCTTATGTGTTTAATTCTTTAAGATCACTTCCCTTTCTCCATAGTTCTTCCCTTCATACATAGACTTGTCTGTGTATCATGTTATGACTGGCATTACCCCAATTCACTTTGCATACCCAACTATCCTTTTAATTGTCTGTGTATGGACTATCCTGCCTCTTTCATGCTTTGCCTTCTACCCTAAAACTATGTATTGTTCTTATGTCTATTATTCTCATGGCATAAATGAATCATAATTGTGTTTTGTCTCTAAACCACTATGAATGATGTATGTGAGACCTAACCACTGTCCTATTATTATCTATGGTTTAAATATTAACTCTTTTTGGTTTTTTTTTATTTTTCTGTAAAATTTTTGAATTTGAATCAAGAATGTCAAGTGGGGGAAAGAAACAAGCCTTGTATCCATTATGGAAGTATGCTGATCGTGTTAAGGGAATGCAGGGTTCAGGTGGAACAATCACAATCTCATGTAAATTATGCCCAATGTCATGGAAAGGTACTTACACGAGGGTGAGGGCTAATTTCCTTCACATACCTAGAAAAGGTGTTGATCCTTGTATAAATGAGGTGGAACGATATGAAGCTATGAGAGATCAAGAAAGGGATGATGGTAAAGTTTCTAATATGAGCTCTCACGCTTCAACAACAGGGGCAATAGGGGCAACTCCTACAAATCAAACTCAAATTAGAGAGGTAGAGGTGGATGTGTCTTCAAGAGATGTGAGGAAGCATCAGTTATGAGGATTCAATGGAATAAGTTTTCACGTGGGAATGGTGACTTTTCTTTTGTGGAAGTTTTATATGATATGTGAGCACAAAAATACCCTATAGAGTGGTGGTGGAACCATGGAGGTGAAACACCTGAATTGTAATCATTTTCTATAAGATTACTCTCACAAGTGGCTAGCTCTTCATCTTGTGAGAGAAATTGGACTACTTATGAATTTATTCATTCACTAAAGAGGAACCGATTAGGGTCAAAGAAAGTAGAGAACTTGGTGTACATTCATAGCTCACTTCACCTTCTCTCTCATCTAGACCTTGAATACAATGAGGGTCCTTCAGAAAAATGGGACCAAATTTCACCTGATGGAGATGTTGCAGCCATAGTGGATGAAGTGGTTGAACCAGATGGCCTTATTGATTTACCCCCAGCTCTACTACCAGCATAGGAACTTGAGTTAGAGAGTTATGAGTATTTGGAGAGCCTCATAACTGAGGACCTTGACATGGATGATATTGATGTGGTGTAGATGATATGAGATATGAAATAGATTTTTGATTTTTGTTTTTTGTTTGCATATCAGCCAATCGAACTATCAATATTTATGATTTCAATATGTAATCGAATATGTAATGTCAAATGTGAACTTAGAAGTTAAACCTATGATTATGGAATTTGAAGTATGAAGTATGAACTCTTTGGCTCTTTGACACAATGTGACAATGACATTTGGATTTGAATTTTGACATTTTGACATTTTGTGTATTTAAATTTTAAAGTTAATGTTTATTCTTAAAATTTACTACTACTATTGTTTTGAAAGTTCAATGTCATTATATTTTCATATTTTCTATATATTATAAATTTTTTATATTAAAAAAAAAATGGCAGCTCCAAGTACCCCCCATCTCCTATTTTCAAAAACATGTCATACCAATACCCGTACCAGTCTCCCATACCAGTACCAGTACCAGTCTCATGGCAACTATGGTAATTTCCAAGCTTTATTCTTTTCCCTCCAATCCAAAAAACCACAACTCGAGCCTCTCTAGAATTTACATATAATTTCTCATCCTCCTATAACTGATCAATGCCCCTGACCACCAAGAAACCAACTTTTCAAAACACATATCCGTTGCAATTACAAATTTGTTGCATTATGCAACTCACAAATTTGCAACTGTATCACTTTTCCTACTAACTAAACTAATGAATCCATTATGTCATTGAGATAGAATCTTTCATGTTTCCTTTTAGGCTTTCAAACTCACTTGTTGACACATTTTTAATGCAAGGATGCATTTTGACCATCAAACATGGAGATTTGTGACTAGGTACCAAGGTGCTCCTGCACCACCTACCTTTGAATCCTACTAAATTAGCAAGCTAGTGAGCTCACTATCTTTCCAAATCCATAGGGTTGACAAGGTAGGGGTAGTGTATGCCTCATAGAAATCGATGCAACCTAGGTCATCTCTAACATACCTTAGGGTATGACATTCAACCAAACAACTACTATGCACCAATATACAATACCAGAAGGGGACCTAATGAGGTTGTTCCAAACAAGAACCATGATGCAAAGTGGATCAACCAAATAGGAGAGATGACACAACTTCTATCAAATATTCCCACTTGGACATCAATTCACCAAACTCACAATAGGATAACCTTGCCACTTGACATGGGATTTTGGCCAATCAGACTAAGATAGAGGTTTAGACCAGATTTGTTACCCCAGAACATGTTTCTCCTGACCACTTGAAATCCAACCAAACTATAACTAAAACAGAGTTAAGTCTTCTACCCACCTAATTCCATCGAAAAGAGAGCACAATCGCTCTGAGATAGGTTCAACCAACTCAATCCCTTAAGGGTCCAAAGTGCAGAACATAAAAAATCTTTGATAGGATATTACTCATAAACCATGGTGATTATGAAATATTTGTTTGAACTTAGGAGATCATGTTGGGCCCCTCTACAATAACCTCTCTCAATTTATGCTATCTCGGAGGCATTTTCCTGTGGTGGCAAATTTTCACTCGGGGAAAAAGTTGTCAAATGCAAGTAGTTGAAAGTTGCAAAGTGGTGCAACTTTCATTCTACATCTCATGTGAGAAAATGAACCATTCCAATGCATCTGGGTGGGTACATTTACGCTAGGCATGGTGCTCTTTTGCACCCAAACATGTGAAATCGCTTCGAGCTACGTTCAACTAGATCGATCCCTTAAGGGTCCAAAGTGCAAAATGGTTGCAAACTTCAACATGGTATTACTCAGACACCATGATGATTAGAAACTTCTCATCTAATCCTACAAGATTGTGTTGGGCCCATATACAATAAATTCTCGCTCTTTTTTTCTATCACGAAGGCGTTTTCTCGTGGTGGTGAATTTTCACTTGGGGAAAAAATTGTCAAATGCAAGTAGTTGAAAGTTGCAAAGTGGTGCAACTTTCATTCTGCATCTTGTGTGACCAAACAAACTATTCCAATGCATTCGGTTGGGTACATTTACATTAGGAATGGTCCTCTTTCACACCTAAACATGCGAAATCGCTCTGAGCTACGTTCAATCGGATCGATCCCTTAAGGGTCCAAAGTGCAAAATGGCTGCAAACTTTAGCATACTATTACTCAGACACCATTATGCTTAGAAACTTCTCGTCTGATCCTACAAGATTGTGTTGGGCCCATCTACAATAACCTCTCTCGGTTTTTTCTATCTCGGAGGCATTTTCCCAAGGTGGCAAATTTTCACTCGGGGAAAAAGGTGTCAAATGCAAGTAGTTGAAAGTTGCAAAGTGGTGCAACTTTCATTCTATATCTCATGTGATAAAATGAACTATTCCAAAACATCCGGGTGTGTACATTTATGCTAGGCATGGTCCTCTTTCGCACCCAAACATGTGAAATCGCTCTGAGCTACGTTCAATTGGGTCAATCCCTTAAGGGTCCAAAGTGCAAAATGGCTGCGAACTTTAGCATGCTATTACTCGGACACCGTGATGCTTAGAAAATTATTGTCTAATCCTACATGATTGTGTTGGACCCATCTACAATAACCTCTCTATTTGTTTTCTATCTCAGAGGCATTTTATCGTGGTGGCAATTTTTCACTTGGGAAAAAAGTTATCAAATGCAAGTAGTTGAAAGTTGCAAAGTTGTACAACTTTCATTTTGCATCTCGTCTGACCAAACGAACTGTTCCAACGTGTCCAAGTGGGCATGTTTACACTATGGATGGTCTTCTTTTGTACCCAAACATGCGAAATCTCTCTGAGCTACGTTCAACCGGATCAATCCCTTAAGGGTTCAAACTGCAAAATGGCTACGAGCTTCAGCATGCTAGTATTCAGACACCAGAACGCTTAGAAATTTCTCATTTGAGCCTATGGGTGTTGAATCCCTCTTGTTGTAATTTTTTCCTTGATGAAAATTTATGTTACCCTAGCTTTTTGATGGTTACTTTCTCAGTTGATCTACTTTTATGTTTGGCACATTTAATTCATTGATTATATTTGGTGGCTTTGATATCTTGGCTCCATTTGCATATCTCAGTTGAGGCATTCTTGTTATAGGTTATATGTTCCATTATTCAGGTGACATGTTTCTGTTTTGATATTTTGTGCTTCAGTATTTCACTTTATTACATGTGTTTGGCGTGTTCAGTTCTTCTACAGGTTGATTAATTATGGCTTGATTAGTCACAAGCATCTTGAAATTGAAATATGTTCCTGATATTCATCAAGGTATATTTCTCTATTTTCAATCACTGGCATGGGTTTGAGGAACAATCTTGTTAATTTTTTGAGCACTCAATATTCATCTTTTGGCATATTATATGGGTTTCATCATCATCATTGTGTTTATGGCCTTGAGATACACTTTGATCATTCCTTCTTCATTTGGTTATGGTATGGGAGAATGGCATTCAGAATTTTGCATAATATCTAACCTTTATTATACTTCTTAAGGAATTGGATATTATATTGCATTTGGGCTTTGAAAAATAGATTCACTTAGTCCATTCTTTTGCATATGGTATTGTGTTTTTGGCAATCGTCCTTTGGGTAAAGGAATTCAATTTTATCTCCTATTTGCATTTAACTTGGGTTTATTGGTTGACATTTATTTCGGGCCTCAAGGCCGACTGCAGGTATAAAAGGTTTGATTAATATTTTTATGTCATGTTGGATGTGACTTAGCTTTGATCATTGGAAAATATCATGTCTTTTGAAATCGGCATGTGTGAGTAATGTGGTCTTGTCAAAATAATTTTTGAAGGCATTATTGAGTCAGCAGTTTACTTTTAAATTGGTAAATGATTTAGTTTGTGTTTTGGTCGGCATATTTATCTTATCTACCCACCGATTTCAAAGGTTATCATGAGTTTTTGACTTATCATTAACTATCCTCTCGGACTCCAAAAGTTTATCAATCTTAGCAAAGGATTTTGTTTCACTTGCTTTGGAAGTTTAGGTCATTATTCTTTGCTTCACTTGCTTTGAAGGGTTTTGGAACCCTATTCTGGCCACCATCATTGAGTTGATTTTCTCATAGCCATTTCACTATTCTAGTTGTTGGTTTATTGATCTTTGTCAACATATTGGAAGATAGGAAGACCATGACAATGGTCATTTCTCCTATCAGTTTCTTGCCATCAGTTGGAAGCTCGAATGGGGAAAGAGCTCAATTTTCTCTATCACTTCGCAGACCTAGTAAATCACTCATGGGAAATGCATTTTTTGTTTTCTCAAGTATTATTCTTTCAATTTGCTGTTTGGATCCATTACTTCACAGGCAAGGTGATTTCAAGTTAAGTTTTTCTATGCAAAAAGAAAAATGAAAAATTTCTATTCCTTTTCATGAAAAATCTGAAACGTTTGCTCCGATTCTTGACTGCATTTTCTGAAGGTTATCATATCAGTTTTATGGAACATATTTTTAAGTTTTTGGGTCATCTTGAAAGCTAAGAGTCTCTTCAGTTCCTTACCTGGAATCATTGGTAACTGCTATTAAGTGAATGATTACTTGTTTTCAGTTACATTATTGTTTGGGGTTTTAGTTACTTCATTTTGCAGTAGCTTCATTATCTATTTTTCTTATGAAATATGATTACTTTAATACTGCTTGGGTAAGCACTGCATGTATAGGCCGCTTGTGGAGAAAACTTTCAGTTACACCTCTATTTTTGGAACTTCAATTCAATTCTTGTCAGAAAGAAACAATCTATCTCTGTTGGACATGGTATATTCTAAAACTATTGTTTGACAGTAGTGACTACAACCTGAAAACAACTTTGTACAAATCCTTGATAGTGAAAAAATGAGCAAATAGTGGCAATACTTCCTGAAATGTAATGATGTAAACTGAAATTGGTTGAAAATGGAGATATTAGGGTTTCATCATCACATAAAAACCTAAAAAAAAAAAGGACAGTTCTTTTATGTGAGCAGTCAGGGTAATTATTGTTTTAATGCTGAAAATTTGGAAAACATAGTGTGTAGTCAGTTTTGTAGTTTTTGTATGAAAAAAGGTTGAAAATCTAACTGTGAGAAAAGAAAGAAAGGTCATATCAATGAAATATAGTTTTGATGAGAAGTTGTATTGACACTGTAACTAAATTATTTTCCTCAAGTTGTATCAAGATTTGATAATGTATGGAATTCTAAAGAGTCATTCTTGACTCTTGAAAATTCTATGCATTGTCTATCAAGAGGCACTTGACAAAAATAAGTGAAACAAAGAGATCCTTTGTATTATTGTATGTTCTATTAAAAAATAGAAAATGAGTTGGTGCTCCTTGAGATTGGTGTCTCTAAATAGAGGGGTTGGTGCTCCTTGAGTCAGTGCTCAAAAATCAGCCATTGAGGCATTGTCAAAATAATTATTGAAATGAAAGCCTAAAAAAGGCAGCAGGTTCAGGAGTGATTTTTCTACCCCAAGAGGTTTTTCCACTTGGAATATCTTGTGTCTATTTGTGTCTCTATGATTCATTTGCTTTAGTGCTTTACTTCTTTACAATGCAATGTTACACTACTCATTTCAATTTATATGATTGCATTCAAATACATGAATGATTCTATCATTGATAAATGAGAACATATGTATGGTTCTTTTCAGTTTCTGTAAAAATTATTAAAGAAGTTATAAACACTAATTCACCCTCCCCATCTCATTGTATTTTCACTCCAACAATGGGATCATGTGGGGCCCCTCTACAATAACCTCACTCAATTTTTGCTATCTCAGAGGAATTTTCCTGTGGTGGCGAATTTTCACTCAGGAAAAAAGTTGACAAACATGATCTCTTTCACAGTTAAAATAATAATATTGTTTTAACAATTAGAATAATATCCCAAAAGATGAACCAAGGAACCACATCATCCCAAGTTTGTGTTTTCAACTTTCATTCCTAATTCATATCTTGAGATTCAAAACCAGCTTGAAAAGGGTAAAAATCTAACAATCAGTTTAGGATGCATAGTAGGAAGTCTTCAAATTAAGAGATTTATTTGGCATATAGGGTTTTGATGAATTCTTTGTCAATCATTTTCCAACACTATTTCAATGTTTTCTACACTTAGTGGCCATATATAGGATTCATTGTCCTAAGAAATTTTCTATAGAAGCTTATCAACTTGGTCTATTTCTCTAGGCATGGATCTATTCGTATCTTGTATACCAAAATGCATGATGAATGAATTTTTTCACCATTAACGTTTTTGCATTTTACCAACATATGGTATCAGATTCTCTATGCTTGTGATATATTTGATGCGTGTAATAGATCATGCCATCTAAGGTGCGGTGTTTTGATGTGAAAGATCTGTAGTCTACCACCATTGTTTCTCAAGTTAGAAACCTTCTACTTACATGGTGAAGTTTGTGAAGAGTGTGGTTTTGCAAATAATGTTTTGAGAAGAGATTGATGTGCAAAACTCAACTACTTTAGTCGCATGTCACACAAAAGTGGCATTCTCTAGCATGTGAGCAAAGGAATGATTCTTTCTAAATGGATGAAGGATCCATAACACACAAGTAATGGATTGGTTACAAGCATCCACTACCTTTTGGGGCAAGTAAATGAGGGTTCTTCTATGACCATATCAAAGGAGTGGTTGCCTGGCATTTTAGGCATGGTGTTTTGAAAGAAGATCAGAGCGACCTCTTACATTACTTAGGCCAAACAATGTGACTGATATGTGTAGATTTCTTGAGAAAAAAAAGTCATCCTCACCTATTTAGAGATGTCATTGCACAATAGTAGATAAATATTTTGTTGGAGCATGCAAAACTGGTGCTCAATAGAAATGTGTGAGAAGAAATCAGGATACATAGTAAATTCTCAGTGTTCCATGGGGTTTTGGGGATGGGGATGGGGATAGAGGGATGACAAGGGATGTGTTTTAGAGATGTGGGGATAGGGGGCCTAAGTTTGGGAATGGTAGGGGGACGGCGGGGGGATGGCGGTATAAGGGCTAAACATGAAGAAGATGAGGAAGACATGACTGCTAGTTATTTAAAATGGTTTAAGATTCAACATTCAGGATGAAATTAGCTTGATGGCACAAAAATTAGTTGAGAAATTCTTTCACATGGCAATGAGGGCTGAAGAAAAGTTTAAAAAGAGACAAGAGAAGGCAGCAAGAGGAAGAGGCAACACTTCTAGGGGAAGAGGATTCAATCCTAATTCAAATTCAAACAATGAGGGCCAAGGAGATGAAAAGAAGGACCAAGAACAATCTGATTCAAGAGGTGGATGGAGAGGTTCAAGAGGCAGATTTAGTGGAGGAAGAAGTTCCTATCAGTTTTGAAGGAGATGCTACACTTGTAACCAACCTAGACAACTAGCCTTTAAATGCCCTGGAAAGAAAGCTCAATCTGTTATGGTGGAGAAAGGAGGAATCAACTAGTGCATGAAGATGAAGAGGGTGTGACTTCACCTATAGTAAACCTTACATCAGAAGAAGGAGAGGCACTTATGATAAGAAGAACTATGTTGCAAGCAGCCAAGGAGGAAGATTTGATTCAAAGAAGGAGCCTATTCAGAACTACATGCAAAAGCAAAGGTAAAGTGTGTCAAGTTGTCATTGATTCTAGTTCTCAAGATAATCTAGTGTCTAGGGAAATGGTGGACAAGTTGATTTTGGAAAAATAACCTCATGAAGGACCTTATAGAGTCTCTTGGGTCAATCATAATCAAACTTTGGTGGTAAAAGAGAAAGCATGTGTTGAATTTCAGATTGGGGAATATAAGGATATGGTTCTATGTGATACTTTTCCAATGGATTGTTGTCATGTGCTCTTAGGGAGGCCTTGGAAATTCGATAGGAGGTCTATATATGATGGTTGGGAAAACACATATATCATCAAGAAGGATAATAAAAAATTTAAGTTGCTTCCCTTGAAAAGGGTAAGTCTAAGGTAGTGATGTTTGGGAAGAAAGAGCCTTTAGGGCTTGAGGGTAGCAAGACCAATTTGTTTGTAGGTCTAGAGTATGTTCATCAGGATGGAATGGTAGGAGGAGAACAACTGAGTAATGCTCGGATAGTGGGTAAGAAGGAAATGTGTTGTTTGCATGAGGATAGGGTGAAGCATGCCTTTGTATGGCATAAGGAGTTGAGTAGCCAAGTGGTTTAGACTGGTAAACGGCAGAGTGAGGGGAAAGAGTCTTTGGAAAAGAAAGATGAGGCTGATAATGTGTTTGTAGGGACAATTAGATGTCCTATGGTATTGCAGAAGGTCAATGGACAGTCAGTAGGAATTAAGATAGAGTTTGGTGGAGTGGGAAACAAGAAGATAGTGAGTCATGAGACAAGGAGGACAAAGGAAATGAAACTTGAAGGTCCGATCACATTAAAGGAGCAAAGGTGCAGAGATCTGATGGAAATAACAAGAGGGTAGAGTGTACATGCTAAGGTGGATGGGTACAAGAATGAAGGTGGAATGAGGAAGAAGGTAGGGCACTGTGTTGTTAAATTTTGTTTGATTGCAAGTATGAGGAGTGGAGCAATACCAAATTTTGATCCAAGGATTAGGAGAAACCCCACATCAAATTTGGAAAAGTATGGAGCAGCAAAGTGGAGGCATGGAGCAAGCTTTCACTCTTGGGACAAGAGTCTCTCTATGGGGGGGTGTATGGTGCAGGGGCACCATAACCTTGGAATCAAAGAAACATGAGCCTTAGAGGTTCATCAAATGAATTTGAAGATCTTTAAATTATATGCAATAAGGAAGTTGCAAAATATGCCAAGATGAGATGTAATGTAAACTGTTGTCCATTTTATGCCATGTTGGCAATGTGATCTAGATGGATAGGGTATACTGTAGGCTTGGGTCTTATTTTTTCCCTTATAATAAGGTCTCAATGACCATTTTCAATTGTATTTAAAAGGCTTAATTGGTCAGTTAGGTGGTATTTGCAAAATCAAGTTGTGAATGAATGGTAATTAAGATAAAAAATGGCAGATTGCCATCTTAGAAGTCTAACAAAGGGTGGTTATGGTGGTTGATCAGCTCAAGGGGTAGTTGGAAGGTTGTATTAAGATATATTTCTGTAATACCCTGAGTTGAGGGTTGATTTTGTTCGGTTTCTAATAAGAAAATATACTTTTAAAAATGTTGATCACTGGTTTTCTTTGTTTTCCTGAATTTTCTTTGCCTTGCACAGGACCATACAAGTCAATCATGACTTGAGGCTTTGGATACTTGATTGCATATGTGTTTAATCTCTTTGCATTTGTTCTAAAGGTTTAAATCCACCATTGGTGTGTGTGGGATCAACAAACTTGGATACTGCTCTTTTTTCTGTGTTAGGGGTTTTGAGAGCAACACCATGACACATTAGCCAATCCACCTATTGTTCTAACCCTATGGCTCAGTGGATTGGCTTGTACCATTATTAGTTTTTTGGAGGTCGAGAGAATGAATAAACTCAGTGGGGTGTGAAGTTCTAATGTTGTTTAGGGGTGTTTCCACATGGAAAGTAAGGAACTCAAGTAGTGAATCTGAGAAATACTAAAAGGAATGGGATTGTGAGTGTCTTTTAAGTTAGGGAAGAGGTATTGTGGGGTGTTTGGACCTTTGGAAGGATTGGGGGAGGTCTAGAGTTATGAGTTTCTTTAAAACCCTTGTTTTTGTGAAGGTTTAGGAGGGTTTGTGAATAGAGAAATAGACCAAGTTCTCGCGGATCTTAAAATGGGAGAATCTTGAGTTTGGTGAGCATAGCTAAGATTGTTTCAAGTTTCCTTGGTTTGGAGGTGAGTTTGTGAGGGGGTTCCTTTGGAAAGGAGGCCTAATTTTGAAGCCTCGAGCGAGGGAGGTGTATTGAAAGTTCATGTTGGGCCAAAAGAGTTACTATTGGTTTTGACATATGTTGTGTAACCCTAAAAAGGGTATCTTAATCCACCTTTAAATGGTCAGGTGTTTTGGAAAGGTTGGGAGAAATTATGCTTGGACAAGGTTTTGAGTGCTACAAGGGTCGATTGTTGGGTAAGGTGTTGAATGAAGAGTTTGGTTTGATGGGGCTTTGAGTTTGTTTAGATTGCTCAAAATAGGTTGTATTATTATTGTTAGGAGCCCCTTGAAGGCAGGTTGTCAGACTAATTGGGTTTGAGCTTCCTTGCCTCTGCATCAGTGAGGCACAAGTAATTGAAGCATTCCAAAAGATACAAACCACCACGAATGGAGCTTATTTATACAATACGCTTTAGATGGGGCTTATTGAGCAATCGACAATAATTAATTAAGCATTACATGTAAAAAAAATCCATGCCTACAACATTCAAGCATACAACTTACACGATATGCATGATAACATCATTCAAGAATGGGAGTACAACAAAATAAGAGTTTCTTTAATAAAAAATCCGAAAGTCTATACAATGATATATATTGATAAAATTATATACAATATATCCAAAAAAACCATATAGGCTTAGTATAAAGGAGCCATATGGACATAAAATATCACGTATATATCGATAGTACAAAACATATGTTCCAAAATGCCACATAGGCATACAACAAACAACACTAATACATAGTCATTTCCCTCTAGGGGAAGGAAATAGATCTCATGCTACCTTTGAAATTCGGCTAGATGGAGTGACTGTTTCTTCTCTTGTCTTTCAAACATGCTCGCTAGTCCTCCTCTCTTCGATCTGGACCTTCAATTGATACAATTAAAAGTAAAGATGTTAAAACAGAGAAATTGAATTGTGGAATGGCATATAACAAAATATATAATCACTTACCACATACATATAGTCATCATGCACATTTACAATATCACCATGTCCACGATCTGGAGTGACAACCACCTGTAGCAACCATGAAGATAGAAATTAAACTACATAAAATTATCATGAATTTTTTTTATAATAGACCATATAAGAGAAAATATAGTGTCAAATTGACTAATCTATTCCATACCTCTCTCAATGGATTAGAACTGGCTATTGCTGCAGCAACTCCATGGTCCATCATGCCACCAACATCACTAGGGCTATCTCTTGTCAAAAACTACAAATGAAACAATATCTCAGGTATCATGTTGATATAAATACCAAGAGGGGATAATGGAACATAAGGTGAAATACAAGAGGGTAATGAGATGGGAATAGAAGGGTGATGCAGAGAGGGGTCTCAAACTCATTGTAAGTGAAAAATTTCATTCAAGAGACATATAACAAGATTAAAATGGCCTATTAGATTTATCTAAACAATCCTCAAATCTTTACAACAATCGGGAGTCTAACTTCTCACTTTCACCCATGTAACCTAGTAGTAGTGCAAACTCAGTTTTTGGCCTTTAACTCCCATGCTTTCCAAAACACTTGACAATCAAAAGGTGGATTCAGATACCCATTTCAGAGCTATACAACATATGTCTTAACCAGATACAATTATTTTGGACCAATCCCTTGAAATTAGACCCTCAACGATGTCCTAGGCCATGAATTAGGCCAGATTTACAAAGCAACATACCTTTAAACTTAACATAGACCCTTGAAAATTATTTCCAATGCTTCAAACTTCAAGCCAACATTAAAAAATGTGTTTTCATGCATTTTTAAAGGCTTCTCCTCATCAAAACGACTCCCAACTACCTTACAATTACTTTTTAAACCTCTCATGACCGTTGCATTACAAATTTGTTGCATTTATGCAACTCACAAATTTAGCACTTTCAAGTTTTGACTCTTTATATTTTCCTAGACCCTCTTAAACACCTAAACTATTACAAATAGTCTAATGAGACCTTATTCAACTAAGAAATCATGACTTAATCAAGAAAACATCATCCTATCTACCTTGGCACCCCTTGTCAACTTTGAGAATTCCTTCCAGATGATTTGCAAACCTTACAAGATGAATACAAAAGCCCTTAAAAGTTGATCAATTACAATAGAATGGTAGCATTGGACCTTATTAAGACTCAAGGACTCAAATCAAACATCCTAACACACCTTGCCTATCTAATGTAGAGTGGCAGGGAAGGTAAACACACAACTAGGATGGAAAAGACAATCCAATTCAACGCTTCTCTCAAATTATCTTACAAGGATTCATAAACTCCATTATTATTTAAATGATCAGTCCCCACACACCTAGGGTTCACAACTCAGACCACCCACAAAAATTGAAAGCATTTGGATCATGTCACATTAGGACAAAACAAGCTTCAACAACCCTCTAGCACTTAGGTTTCAACAAATAACTATCACTATGGTGATTTAGACCTCACTCCCTCTTAATAGTACAGGCATATACTTTCCATCCCACTAGGATTTATCAACTCTACAATGTGTGGATGGAAGAAACACCCATAATTCACTCAAAACCCTAATTTTGAGCGTTTTCATACCACCTAGGAGTAAACTTAAGATATCTCCCTTGATACTCAATGAAATCTCATCACTCCAATTCCAAAATAAATCTTATTCAATTACCTATATAACCATTATAGGCTTGGAGCATTAAACAAAACGTACAGACTGTACCAAGTATGGGATCAACAATTTCTTCAAGAAAACATAGAAATCAACAAACTCTTTATTGAAAACTTCTTCCAAAATTTAAGAATAGCCTTGCCTTGACCAAGAGAGGCATATATGAAGCATTTCAACCTCCTCCAACTTCCTCCAACTTAAATTTGAATCCTTTTTCCATTGGAAATACAAAAGACTTCTTTTCTGACTCTTTAATGCCTAATTAAGACAATTTAGACAATTTTCACCAACCCGACTACAAAGATACCTCCAAATTGTGTGAAAGGCATCCAAAACTCCTCAAAATGAAAAAGATGACTCCCCTCAAGTGTCTAGCTACATCAAGGAATCCTTTTTGCTTAATTTTCCAAAATGCACTAGACTTACAAAGGAGGATGGAGACCTTGTTTGTACAAAAAGTTGGTCATCAAGACCAAAACTCCACCAAATCCCTAGGAGACCTATTAAAAATAAATGAAATGTTCCATGAGACCTTATTCCAACATTAAACAAAGAAACAAAACGTAAAAAATGATTCTAGGTCCCTTAGACCCATGGGTGCTCTTGCACCACTATCAGACACTTAATGAAGAAACATAGAAAAGAGTGGTTCCCTTGCACCAAAGGGATTAATGGAACATAGGATGGACTAGTATAGATTGATGGGATGGGCTAGGATGGGATAACAAAATATAGGGTGGAAAATTTTAGGTTAATGGGATGCAATTATTAGGGAATAATTCAACATAAGTTTAATTAGGAGGTGTCTAGGGTTTGACTATAGAATGTACGGAGTGTGAACTTGACCTGTGTGTAGCAATAACAAAGAAGAGTTATCTAGGATGAAACGTGGATAAATATGGTATAACATAGGATGATATAAAGGAACATAGTGTGGAACATAGGGAATCATGGAACATCTAGGGTGATATAATAATGGGTACAATAAGATGGGAGTAGGACATAATAACACATAGCATGGACTAGAAGATATTAGTGGGATGGGCTACGAGGGGATCATGGAAAATAGGGTGAAATATTAAATGTTAATGGTAAGGGATTAGGAAGGAATAAAGGAACAAAAATTGAATTAGGAGAACATAATGTGACATGATCAAGGAATACTTGAATGCAATGTTTGTGTTTCTCATCATTTTTTTCGATTTGTATATACGCAAAATTATGAAAACTAGCTAACATAGATTTACAACACCATTAATGAATAAAGGCTAACTGAGTGTCCATTGTTTGAGGACATGAATCATGAGGTGTGGAGGAAGAAGGTGCACCAGGAAACTATTTGAAATCCGAAGCATGTTATGAGACAAACATTCAAATATAACATTCAACTGTTCAAATGCAATAATAATATCTTTAATACTAGTTGCATACCTGTGGAATCATCGTCGAAAATGTATAACGGTCTATAGGAATAGAGAATCCCTCATGAATAGTGCAACCCTAAAATTTCATCATATCAAAATTCTACTAATTTAGTTATTCTTAAATTTGAAAATATATTTTAATAAACAACATTAAAATAACTTGCTAAATTTTACCTGAGTGTCAATGTCGAATGTATCATTCATAATATCATCTATGAAATGCATCACCTCTACAACTGACATAGGCTAAGTAGCTGCATCACAAGCACCCTGATAATCATACGTGCAAACAACACCACAAGCGCCACAATGGTGGGGTGGAGCTCGGGGCCTGCACGTCTCCCCCACCAAGCTCTACTAGAGGACTCGCACACTATAAAATGGTCTAGGTGAGTGAGCCAATCGACTTCATCGTGTCCACCTCTACACTATCCTTAACAATGAAAGGAACAACGACATGCTCCACCATGGGTTTGCCCAAGGCTCTTGGTGCCAACTGTGGATTACGTCGTGCAATAGTTCTATCATGTGTGGAGCCCCCACCTCTACCCTGAAAGTCTAAGATGTCAAAATAGTTTGGCATTTTATTGAGGACAAATTCACAATAGAGTTTCCTCAAAAATTATTGCAGCACCTCATGGTTATTGCATGGAGATTGGTCAAATACCATCCACCATTGCTCCCAAAAAAAATTTTTAATTAACTCATGGTGGCACCAATGGATGGGGAACCTCCTGCATGCATGGGACAAAGGTTCATTGGTTTTTGGGTCTATAAATAGGGCACACAACTCGTCTTTGCTTATTTTTAATTTTTTGACATCTGCATATGACAAACCATTAGCATAAAATTATCTCATCTCATACCTCTTAGTTGACCAAAAATTCATTTGCTCGCTCATTTCTCCTACATGAGTTAAAATTGACTTCAATGATTCAGCAATCCCTCTCCTATAAGGGTGGGTTTCGACATGCTCGGTTAATCTTGCAATTAATTGTTGAATGTCTCTTTTATTGTTTTCAATTTGATTTTGAATATTTTCTTGTGTTCATTGAGGATGCCTATGAATTGATGGAGGGGTTTTGGGTTGTTCTTGTATAGGAGGCTCTTCATGAGTGGGTGATTGTGAATTCTCAATGTTTTGAGGTGGAGATTCATTCCCTAAGAATTAGAACAAAGTTTTATTATAAAAATCTATTTAAATTTGCATTCCAAATCAAATTCGAAATAAATAGAATAAAAATACACACCTCGTTGCAATCTTCGACCTCTCCAACATGTTGGTGGCATCCTCATGGAAAATGGCAAGCTAAGGATGCAAACAATAGAAGAGATTTGGCAAGCGCAAGTTGCAAACCTGAAATCCTCTTCCTCAAGGCATGGGCTGAAGACAGAATGAGGGTTTCAAACCCAATTTTTTCTTTTTATATCTAAAAAGAAATTTGGCATGCACCAAATGTCCTTTTAGCCATTTGGCCCATGAAATGTCTTTTTAGCCATTTGGCATGCACCAAATGTATTTTTAGTCATTTGGCATGCGCTAAATGTCTTTCTAGCCATTTGGCATGCGCCAAATGCCTTATTTCGGGTTTTTTTTAAACGTTTTTTGAGTTTGACACCTAAATTGTGTCATAGATTGGTGCACTTACCCAATTATCAGAATGAATATAGTGATGAATTCTTGTTCATGGATTTAAGAATTGCAACTAATTCTACTAATATTGAAATTTGTGTGAAGGAAAGTGCTCCGAAAAAAAGGTTATAACATTGAAATAACTATGTTGACTAATTTTCATGCTAGAGATGAGAATAATTATTGGATTATTGATAGTGGATTCTCAAATCATATGATAGGTGATAGGAGTAAATTTTTTAAACTCGAAAAGTATGATGGTGTTATTTTTAATTTTTGTGATAATACATTGACTAAGATATGTGGAAAAGTTTCAACTATTTTTTATGGAATGCATAATACACATGATTTTCTTTATGTTAAGGGTCTCTGACATAATCTCCGAAGTGTAGGAAAAATTTACAACAAAGGATATAATCTTGTATTTCAGAATGGTGGTTGTGAAATTAGAAAAGGAAGCTCCACTATTTTAGTTGTTGTTGGAACAAGGATAGGAGGTAATGCCTATAAGCTCAAAGATAGTTGTGTAAAGTGCTTCATGTATCAAACTAATGAAAGTTGGCCATGTCATAGAAGAATTGGTCACATCAATTTTGATATCCTAGCAATGATAAGTATAACGCCCCGCCACATAACCCTAGAGGATGATGCAATTACAATGGAAGCATTAAAAATTCTTTTTTTTGAAAGTTCAATTAACCATAAGTAAAGTGAACTACACTTAATTCATACATCCTCTAAGGTACACGACAATGCTTACATATGAGACCCTTTACATACAAAAGTAAACAATCCATAGCATATAAATATACTCATGAAATAAAGAACATACATCCCATAACATTAAACTCATTTCATAACATTACAAAGTACATATTAAAACCATTCATAGATTGCATTCATTCCATAAAGAAATTACAAGGTTCATTTCCTAAATGAGGTAGATGATACAAACAATATTACAATTACAATGATACAAGGATTCTCCTCGAACAAATGAGTAGTACAAATACAATAACATCCAATTGATCCAATAAAACATAAGAGATGGAACAAAGCACCTGGAACATGTCAGCTCTCCAATCTGAAAGATCCTGCCATCACAAACATGAAGTGGAAACCCAATGGTGTAAGGTGCACGTTCCACCCAACCAAGTGGTACCCGCAAGCCCACCCCTCATGCTATGAGATGGTAAAAGGGCTTCCTAGGTAAACCAACAACCTCGAGATATGCAAAAACAAGACTAAACTATACAAGAACAATACATTACATGAAGGTTACATTGCTTCCAGAGTAAAAGAATCAAGTACATCAACTGAAAAATACAAACCGTTATCATAGGAGGAGTGTCATCACAAAATTGTAGAAGTTGATTAATCCAACTTCACAGTCCCCAAGAATCACCTACATGCATTCATCTATCACATGCAACAGATATCCAGAACAAACAATAAGATGTTCTATAAACTCTCAAGCAAGAATATGCAAGCTAAAACTAGAAAATGATTATTGAATAATATGATAATTACAATGTGATCAATCCTTATGATGGAGATCAAGAAAACCTAAAATTAGGAAACCCTAAATGAAACCATAGTGTGCACACTTAATAATTAATAAATAATTATTAATGTGCCTAATTTAAGCTTAAGTAACCTAAAGGAATAAGTGACTTTTAAATTAATTAAGTGGAATAACTTATTACTCTAACACCCCCCATTAAGATGAACTTAGGGAGTAGATAAAACACTAGAAAAAAGATGGATGAAAGAAAAGATGGGTCTAGAAAACAAAGGCCTGATTAGGTACCCAAGTACATCTGGAATGCAAACTAAACTAACCAAGGTAAAGGAGAAAACCCAGTGGAAAAAAAACTCCTCCCCAAAATAGAATGCAAAGAGAAACTAAGTGATGAAAGATGGAGGACTCCATAAGAACCCCCAAGAACACCATCCATCACAAAGATACATGAAAGAAACCCCCAAGAAGAGAGGAAGAAATAGACCACATAGCCCCCCATAATGAAGTAGCTCCAAAAAGACTGAAGAAACTGCATCTCCTGAAAGAAGTGAGAGGGAAGAGACCGAATGGATGCAATATCTGAAGGTGAAGTAGGTGTAGCCCAAGATGTCTCCATAGAAGGAGGTGTGACCTCAACCAATGAAGAAGCTTGAATAGGTGAAGACTGAAGTGAAACCTCCAAAGATGAATGCTCAACTAGATCCCACTGCACTGAAACAAAAGAAACCACATTTGTAGTCATAGAAGTAATAGAAACTACAACAATAGGTGGAGGAGATGGAATGGACGACTCAAGAATAGGATCTGAAGTGAGAACTCCAGAGTTCAAGAAGCCAAATTTCTCCTCTGAATGATGGTTCACACTAGAAGTGTGATGAATAGCTATAGGAACAGAAGCACCATCAGTAGCAAAATCTACAAAGGAATACAACCGAGATGAGTGATCCACCACCCCAGTAGCAATAACTGCTCTACTCTCGAAGTATCTGATGATAACAAAATCAGGTGTGAACTCCACAGACCTCCCATTGCCTCCATGTGTGATCTGATATATAGAAAGAAAGTTGTTTGTCAAATGAGGAACACACAAGACATCTTGAAAAGTGTTGTCCCCAAAACTAATAGACGCTTTCCCTGTAAAACTCATGTATGTAAACTCTTCCCCCCCAAATCCACAAAAAATCAGCCTGGCTTGAAACCCTTACACAAAAATAAATGCTATCAGAGAATATCTTCAAATCACAAACAGGAAACCATAGGTCTAGAGCTCTGATACCATGTAGAATTTGATAAATCCAACTTCACAATCCCCAAGAATCACCTGCATGCAATCACCTATCACATGCAACCGATATCCAAAATAAACAATAAGATGTTCTATAAACTCTCAAGCAAGAATGTGCAAGCTAAAACCAAAAAATGATTATTGAATAATATGATAATTACAATGTGATCAATCCTTATGATGGAGATCAAGAAAACCTAAATGAAACCCTAGTGTGCACACTTAATAATTAATAAATAATTATTAATGTGCCTAAGTTTAGCTTAAGTAGTAAAGGAATAAGTGACTTAATTAATTAACCAATATGATTAAATTAATTAAGTGGGATAACTTATTACTCTAACACCCCCCCTTAAGATGAACCTAGGGAGTATCTAAAACACTAGAAAAAATATGCATGAAAGAAAAGATAGGTCCCAACAAAAAAGGCCTGATCAGGTACCCAAGTACATCTGCAATGCAAACTAAACTAACCAGGGTAAAGGAGAAAACCGAGTGGGAACAAAACTACTCCCCAAAATAGAATGCAAAGAGAAAATAAGTGATGAAAGATGGAGGACTCCATAAGACCCCCCAAGAACACCAGCCATCAAAAAGATACATGAAAGAAACCCCCAAGAAGAGAGGAAGAAATAGACCACATAGCCCCCCCATAATGAAGTAGCTCCATAAAGACTGAAGAAACCGCATATCCTAAAAGAAGTGAGAGGGAAGAGGCCGAATGGATGCAATATCTGAAGGTGAAGTAGGTGTAGCCCAAGATGTATCCATAGAAGTAGGAGTGACCTCAACCAATGAAGAATCTTGAATAGGTGAAGACTGAAGTGAAACCTCCAAAGATGAATGCTCAACTAGATCCTGTTGCACTAAAATGAAAGAAACCACATATGTAGTCATAGAAGTAATAGAGACTACAATAGTAGGTGGAGGAGATGGAATGGATGGCTCAAGAATATGATCTGAAGTGAGAACTCCAAAGTTCAAGAAGCCAAATTTCTCCTCTGAATGATGATTCACACTAGAAGTGTCATGAACAGCTGTAGGAATAGAAGCACCATCAGTAGAAAAATCTATAAAGGAACAAAATCGAGATGAGTGATCCACCACCCCAGTAGAAATAACCACTCTACTCTCCAATTATCTGATGATAACAGAATCAGGTGTGAACTCCATAGACCTCCCATTGCCTCCATGTGTGAAATGATATATAGAAAGAAGGTTGTTTGTCAAATGAGGAACACACAAGACATATTAAAAAGTCTTGTCCCCAAAAATAATAGACCCTTTCCCTGTAACACTCATGTATGTAAACTCTTCACCCCCCAGATCCACAAAAAATCAGCTTGGCTTGAAACCCTTACACAAAAAAAAATGTTGTGAGAGAATATCTTCAAATCACAAACAGGCAACCATAGGTCTGGAGCTCTGATACCATGTAGAAGTTGATAAATCCAACTTCACAATCCCCAAGAATCACCTGCATGTAATCACCTGTCACATGCAACTGATATCCAAAACAAACAATAAGATGTTCTATAAACTCTCAAGAAAGAATGTGCAAGATAAAACCAAAAAATGATTATTGAATAATATGATAATTACAATGTGATCAATCCTTATGATGGAGATCAAGAAAACCTAAAATTAGGAAACCCTAAATGAAACCCTAGTGTGCACACTTAATAATTAATAAATAATTATTAATATGCCTAATTTTAGCTTAAGTAACATAAAGGAATAAGTGACTTAATTAATTAACCAATATGATTAAATTAATTAAGTGGAATAACTTATTACTCTAAAAAAAGTTGCATGGGTTATCCTGGCAGATCTTCCTAGGCCCTGACCCCCATCTTGGGTTATCCTAGTAGTGTCTCACGATCCCCGACCCCACATGCAAATTGATGCGGAATCAAATATCTTTCAAAGGGACACAATAATGATCTTTCCATTCTAGTCCTTCTTATCTCATCTCAAGTCTAAAAGAGCCCTTGATCCAATGAGCAAGGCACAATTAACAAATTATGTGTTTAAAGCTACCCTTTCCCCTAATACTTTTATTTAATTTCCACTAAATTATCTAACTCTCACATGAGTTATCTTGGCACCACTTTGTGTGCTATCCCTCATTGAGAGCCAATCCCCTACTAAAAACCCAAGGATCTAATCCATAAACTAAGGATAAACAAAGTGCACAAAAAAGGATATAAAATCCCAACTATAATGCAAGAGGCAACACATCTCGTTCATAGTAATCAGGTGTTCAAACTGAATCACAACCAGGTACACTACCCAAGGAAAACAAAGGGCTAAACCAAAATATCACAACAACCCCCACATAATATTAAAATATGTGGAAGACTTACACATTCACAACTAATAGATTTCCCAACTTAAGTAAACAAAGAAAACATCATAATTAAATCAGCAATTTAGGCAAGTAATTAAACTATCATAGGATTCCCTTAATCCAATTTCCATTTCAAGAAAACACAATAATGCATTGCTCAAATAAACTAGCTTAATACAACTTCATTTAAATTCAATATAGAAATAAAATCTAATTATTTAATTCAATTTCCCAATTACATCTAGATAAAAATTAATTTCCTTTTCTTTTAAATCATTTCATTTTAAATTATCTATTTCGTGCATTTTCATGCACCTATTTAAAATTCATTTAAATATATATATTTGAATATATAAATATATATTTATATGAATATATTTATGCATATATATATGCATATAATATAATATATATATAATGCCAAATATAAATTGAATAAACAACGGACTAAGATCTTCGCAGCCATTCATATTGTCGGGTTGTTAACACAGCCAAACCCCATTAATGGGGGCATGTCCTATGAGTGTTGGGCATTGCCTCCACAACATTGCTTCCACTTATGGGGGTGGCTATGGGAGTAGCCCCTACCCCCTTATAAACTATAAATTTCTTTTTTTTAAAACATGTGACTTATAAAAATAAGATTGTCATACGGATTTGCAATAAGGTGGGACCGCACATTGTGGAGGGAGAAAATGATATTTATCCATTTTTCAAAGCCCGCTTTTCTCGAGGGTCCTCCTGGCCATCCTCAGGTTTCCCGCCCACCTCATTCTATGGCTCCTGGTTCTTCTTGGGGTTCTCGTGTCCCTTTCTCTGAGGTCTATGAAAATCCTAGGTCTTTCCACCTGAATAATGCTAGCAAAGTCGGGCCTCATCCTAGGGTTTCAAATTTTTCTCCTCGGCCGCCTTCAGATGTTGGTCCCTCTTGGTTCAGGTATGCTAGTCTTCCTACTAATTCTTCTGGTGTCTTTGGTAAGGGCTCTCCTAGTTCTATTTTCAGAAATGGGAAATGGGTGTCGGATGTTTCTATTAGTTATGGGAAGTGGTTGCCAGTTTCTCACCGGAAGAAATCTTTCATCAGGGATCCCCAACCTACCTTTGATATTTGTAAATCATCCTCTCCTTCTCTCTTAGATCGTTCATGGGCTGATATTGTGGCTGGTTGTTCTTCTATCTCTTCCCTTATTGCTCCCTCCATTCCTACTCCTGCTACATTTCCCAATTCCATTCCCATTCCTTGTTTTAACTCCTCCGCTTTCGCCCCTCTCACGTTTCCTAACAACTTTGTTCTTCCAATGCAGAATGGTTTACCGAATCTGCTACACTCTAAGCCATTATCTCCTCCTTCGGCTATGTCTAGTAGTTCCAGTAAATCTAGCCATGCTTTTCGCTCACTAGTTCAACTTGCTCATGTTCACTCTATTAAGCCTTGGGTTTTTGATAAATCTGTTAATTCCCGAAATGTAAAGGGGAAATATTTGAAGAATCACCCCTCTCGGGTTGAGGTCACATTGCCTCACTCCATGCTCAACCCGCAAATCTTGGATCTAAAAGATGTAGCTCTATTTGGTAAGTTTTGGAAATTTCTTCCACTTCTTGATAATTTGCAATCATGGGTTTTTAATACTTGGGTTGGTTCCAATCAAGTTTTTTATTTAGATAAAGGAGAAGGATATTTTGTGGTTATTTTTTCTGATAAAGATTCAAGAAATGTTGTTTTTCATAAAAAATCTTGGATGATGGAAGGAAATGGCCTCTTTACAACATCATGGACTCCAAATTTTAACCCTAATTGGGTCAAGCAACATTTTATTCCTTTTTGGGTTCAATTTCAGGGTTTACCATTGGAATATAGAGAACAAGGTATTATCAAAATTCTCAGTAATAAAGTCAGTATTTTTATGAATCAAGATATGGATTTTTTCTCAAATCCTTCTTTACCAGTTAGGTTTTCGGTTTTATTGGATGTTAAAAAAAAAATGCCTTCAAGTGTTCAAATTAAAATAGTTCATGGTACTTGGGATCAAGAGGTTGTTGTGGAAGACCCTAAGCTTTTCTGTTGTTCATGTCATTTTCCTCTTCATCCATTTAAGAAATGTTGATCTCATTTTGGTGGGTCCCCTGGGTGTAATTTAAATCCAGTAAATTTAGTAGCTTCGGTAGTTCCATCTGTTGTTGTACCTTCATTCAAAACTTCTTGGAGTTCTGATTTTGTCTTCCTTGGGAATGTTTTTGATCTCTGCTTCAGATGGTTCTCCTTTGCTCGCTCAAAAATTCTTGGTGTTTCTAATTCACCTTTCCATTCAGGGTTTGGTCCTCTTAGGGTGGAAAAATCTCATGTTGATTCTTTAAATAACGAGGTAGTTATATCACCTCAGGTCTCTATTTCAAATAAAGCTTCTCTTTCAAGATATTTTTTTAGAAAGAAAAAAGCCATCCGCTCTTTTTTCAAGTAGTTTGTTATGCCTGGTGCTAATAACTAGTGTTTTTCATTACATTCTCCAATAAAGATCTTTCTTTATTCTTTATATGTTTTTTCCCCTGAATTAAGCTTCAATTGTCTTCTTCAAGCTCACCAGTGTGCTTCGATGTTAACTTTGGGTGTGATAAATAATTGTGATAGCAATCTTGCCATTTTTTATCAGAGTGAAGTTGATTTTCTTCAACTATCTTCATCTTTAGTAAACCAAGATCTTATTCATGATGTGTTTCCATCTGAAGAAGATCTGGTGAACTTTGTTGATTAGTCTCTAATCTTCGTAGGTGAGCAATTTATTGATGACATTGATTCAAAAGTATTTGGTGATAAGCCCCTTAGAGAGGATTATTGTTCTATTTCTTAGTCAAAATTCTCCCCTCCCAATAATGCAAAATCTTCTACAAAGAGAGGAAGGAAATATTTAGCCATGAAGCTCCAAAAAGAAATTTCAAAGGGAATTCAATCGACCCTTGATGCCAATCTAGGTAATTCTTTAAAACAAAAAAGGCCAAGGAGAGCTTGTTGCTCTCTCAAATTACAATGAAACTTATCTCCTGGAATGTTAGAGAATTAAATGCATCTAACAAAAAGTCCCAAATGAAGCAGCAATTGGATGTTTCAGGGGTTGAAATTGTAGTTTTACAAGAAACAAAAATCTTTGAAGAGTCTTTTTTATTGATTAAAAAAAATGGCATTTTTGTTGAGCATCTCATTCACCCTCTCAAGGTGCTTCGGGAGGTTTAATAACTCTCTAGAACACTAAGACAATTAGTATTTCTAATATCTCATTCCATCACAAGTGGAAGTTAATGTATGTTACTCATTTTGACCTTTCATTTTGGCTTCTGAATGTTTACGGCCCAACTAGGTCTTCAGATAAAAAACTACTGTGGGATTTACTGAAGTCAAAACTTGATTTGATAGGTCAAGATAAATGTGTTCTTGCAGGTGATTTTAATGCAATTTCCAATGATAGGGAAAAAAAGGTGGAATAAGCCCTCCCAAAGTTGTAATGTCTGATTTTGCATCATTCATTCAAGATAATGCATTAAGGGATGTAATACCTATAAATGGTTTGTTTACTTGGACCAATAGAAGGAAAATTTTCTTGCAAATTACAGAGAGATTAGACAGATTCTTAATTTCTTCAAATTGGATTGGTTCGAAGTATTCCTCTTCTTCGAAAATTTTACCCTTGGTAGCCTCTGATCATTTTGCCATTTCTCTGATTATCTCTAGTAATAATTTCAAGTCAAAGGGGCATTCTTCTTTTAAATTTGAGTCTATGTGACTTAGACATCCAAACCTAATCCATTGTGTAAAACAATGGTGGCATTCATCTCCTTTTGTGCAAGGGTCAAAAATGTTCCAATTAAGTAACAAATTGGATTATGTCAAGAAGAATCTTAAATCTTGGAACCAATTAATTTTCAAAAATGTTTTTTTCTCAAAAAGATCTGGTGTATAAAAAACTAGTTGAAATCAATGAGAAAATCATTATAAATGGGCTAAATAATAATACATTTGAAGAACAATTTTATTTTTAACTTGAATAAAAAGAATTGTTATCTCGTGAAGAAGAATATTGGAGGCAGAAATCTAGGGAATTGTGGTTGAAAGATGCTGATAAGAATACCAATTTTTTTCATCATTTAGCCCAGGCCAAAAAATTAAAAATCAATATTCGCAATTCAAGATAGTGTGTCAGGTGCCATCCTTGTTAATGAGAAAGATATTCAGGATGAAGAAGTCAATTTCTTCTCCAAACTATTATCAAAGCCTGATAACAAAAATGTGAATTTATCTACTAAAAGAGAGGAACTTTTGCAGCATATACCACCTTTGGTCTCTTCGGAAGACAATATGAAACTGCTTGCCCCTTTCTCTCGTAAAGAAATTAAAGAGGTTGTTTTTTCAATGTCTCCAGATAAGGCCCCAGGTCCAAATGGTTTCATAGCCATTTTTTACCAAAAATATTGGGAGTTTATTGAGCTTGATATCTTAAGTGCCTTGGAAGAGTCAAGAAAATTTGGTGAATGTTAAAAAAGTTCAATGTCACAAATATAGCCATCATACCAAAAATCCTGGCTCCTAAATCTTTTTCAGATTTTAGGCCTATTTCACTTTGCAATACAATATACAAAATATTCACAAAAGCAATTTATCTTCACCTTCATCCTCTCATTTCCTTAATTATATCAGAGGAGAAAGGTGGTTTTGTTCCAGGCAGAGAAACCCCAGAAGGTGCAATAGTGGCTCATGAAACTGTACATACTATAGCTTCAAATAAATTGTCAGCCATGATAATTAAACTAGACATGAAAAAATCATATGATAGAGTTGATTGGTTCTTTTTGAAACAAGTGCTTTTGAAGTTCAATTTCTCCCCTAAATGGTTTAAATGGATAATGGCTTGCATTTCTAGTGCAAGGTTTTATGTGTTACTAAATGGCTCATTTGTAGGGTTTTTTAATTCATCTCAAGGTGTTCATCAAGGTGATCCTTTATTACCATTCTTATTTATCATCTTGGTTGAAGCTTTGAGTAGATCGTTTAAAACTGCAAATCTTCATGGGAAGATTAAAGGTGTTATCTTTCCAAATGCCAATATATTTGTAACTCACTCCTTATTTCTTGATGATACACTTCTTTTTGGTAAAGCTGATCTGCTAGAAGTGAAAAACATAAAATCTCTTTTGGATAATTACACAAGAGTGTCAGGCCAAAAGGTAAATGAGGATAAGTCAAAGATTTATCCATTTAACACTAAAGCCTCAACTGAAAAATCTATTGTCAAGCTTTTTGGTTTCAACCAGGATCAGTTGCCTAGTAAATATCTAGGAATTCCTTTCTTTTCAGGCTAGAATGGGGTTTCTTATTGGATCAAAATTATTCAAACTATCCAATCAAAATGCTCGCATGGAAAGGAAAATGGCTCTCCCTGGCAGGAAAAATTCTTCTGGTCAAATCAGTTCTTTCGTCTATTCCAGATTACTTTATGTCAATTTTGAAAGCACCCAAGTCTATATTAACTCAAATCTAGAAACTAATCAGAAAATTATTGTGGTCTGGTAATGTGGATATTAAAAAGAAGATACCTATAATTTCTTTGGAGGCTATGTGTATGAATAAGCTAAATGGAGGTGCAGGTCTTTAAAACCTTAATGATAGAAATCTGGCCTTAGGAGCCAAAATGGTTTGTCGTTTGTTCTCAAATCCTTCATTAAAATGGTGTCGTATAATGCAAAATAAGTATTTGGATAGCCAGAATTCATCAAGAATCTTTACTATCTCAAATCCTCCAATAGGTTCTGCAATGTGGAATTTTCTCTTGTCCTGCAGAAAGATAATCCTTCCTCATTTATCTTGGGAAATAAATGATGGAAAACATGCACATTTTTGGAATGAATCTTGGAATGGGTTTAAGAAATTAAACTGTTATAATTTGGAATCTTCAATAGCTTTTTTGTCTCAAAAATTTGGTACATATGTTCATCAATATTTTGAAAATGTTGACTCTTTATCAGAAAAAGTCAATTGGAAGGATTTTTCAAAGGAACCAATTGATAACAATCATAAGGCTACCATCGCCTCTATCTTGAAGGATAGAATAGTTTATGTTTCATCTTGCTCAGATAGGTTAATTTGGACAAAATCACATAAAGGTTGTTACTCATTCAAAGAAGGTTATCTCTCCATCTCAAAAATCTAATTCTCAATTCCAAACTCATAGAGCTTATAGTTTTTGATGGAATTCAATTTTTTTACCAAAAGCAGGCTATTTTGCTTGGTTAGCAATTCAGAACAAAATCCTAACAAGTGATAAATTAACAAGATTAAAAATCTTTGTTCCTTTCAAATGTGTCCTATGTGATCTGGAGTTAGAGGATGCCAATCACCTGTTTCTTTCCTGTTCAGTTGCACAAAGTTGTTGGCATTTTTTCTTATCAAGGTTAAAATTATAGTTACCTCTTCCAAACACTATATGGGATTTATTTTCTAGCTGGCCCAGAATGTATCAGTCTTCCTTTTATGCTTGCATATGGTAAGTGATTCCTGCTTCAGTTTTATGGTCTATCTGGTGGGCAAGAAATACAGGCATTTTTAGGAAGGAAAAACAGGGTGTTGACCATATTCTGTCTTCTTTGGAAATCTCAATTTTAGAAATAGTAAATGTCTATGTAACCAAAAACAAGCACACCGATTCATCTTTCTCGGATTGGGACTCCAAAACTCTTTCAAAATGGCCTCTTTTGCTTCTCCCTTTCAAAGGTAGTCTTCACAACGTCTCAAAAAAAATTGATAGATCTAAGGTTGTATGGCTAACTCCTCCTTTGGGAATTTTTAAACTAAATTTTGATGGTGCTTCAAGAGGTAACAAAGGAATTTCAAGGGCTGGGATAGTAATAAGAGATTATAAAGGTTTAGTCCAATGTGCCAAATCCATCAAATTAATAAATGGTACAAACAATGAAGCCGAAGTAGAGGCCTTACTAAATGGTTTGAGAATGGCCCTAGATTTTAAAATCTGAATTTTAGAGATCGAAGGTGACTCCCTTATTCTGATCAATGCCTGCAGGGAAGGAAATTCCCATAATTGGAAATTAGCTTATATTATAAAGCAAATTCTAAAACTTTTGAAAAATCTGTCGCATTACAATTTATTGCATACTTATAGAGAAGGAAATATGGTGGCAGATAATTTAGCCAATTTGGGATGTGACCAAATTGAAAAAGAAGTGACTCATATTGTTCAAATTGGGAAAATTGATTTTGAGTTGGAAAAATTAATTTCAAAAGAGGAATTTTGTCTTTGAGCAAAAGGTATTCAAGTGGATTAATAAAATTTAGTTGGAAGTGTCAACTATGAAGGTGCTAGTTGGAAGTGTCAACTATGGAGGTGCTAGTTCACAAGTTTTTATTAAACTTTTTGTACACATCTAAAAATGGTCACGGTTAACCAAACTTGTTAATTAATTAAATATGAATTATTTAATTAATATTCTTAAGTCATCTACATATAAATAAATTTAATTATTTATTTATATTGTTCATTTTCCAATTCTTCTAATCTAATTAAATAAATAAAGTTTATTTAATTAATGCTACTTTCCTCTTAATTAATTAAATAGATTTCACAATTTATTTACATTAATTATCACAAGTTTAAATTCTAAAATTTAAATGATATTCTTCTTTCCACATTTAATTAAATATTTTCAATATTTAATTAAAACACTTTCCAAATTCTTCACTTTTCTCAATAATTAAATATTTTCAAATATTTAATTAAAAAGGCTTTTCATTTCTCACACATAATTAAATATTTATTTATTTAAATTATGAGAGACACCTTTCAATTGTCTCTTCATTCTCCATCCGTCTCTTAAACTTCCATCTTCTTTTCGAATTCTCTATCTCTCACCGTTCATTTTAACAGGTTTGAACTCAACCATCGATCTTGGCCAATTGAATTCTTGCCTTCGAAAATCTATAAATACAACCCTCTTATGAGTGGAAAAGGACCTCGAATCTCAGATTTTCATGCGTAGTTACTATAGTCGCATTTTAGCATTCATAGAATTTCAATTTTCATAGCTTAATCTTGTAGCAATGCATATGCATTTTTAATAATCTCATTCTCTCAAGCTGCCAATTCTACAAGTTGTTGTTTTAAACAAACTGAGAGCAAGCATCTTGAAACGAATCCTTGGAGATAGAGGACAATGGGATGAATTTGAAGAAACTGTGGTTTAGAGTTTGCATTTTTCTTTCCTTAATTAGTTTCTTTAATCTAATGTTTCATTGGTGTATTAGTTTAGATTCAATTTGATTTACACATTCTAACGTACACATTTCTAGCGCCCACCATGGGGCCTAGCCCCACATTTAATTTTTCTTTTTGCAGATTTTTCTAGCAGGTGACGGACAAAAATCACATTTTGGCACATACGACTCTCGGTTTGGGGCATACGAGGACTGTTTTGGTGCATACATGAGATCTTTCGACGCATAGACAACCTGTTTCAGTGCATACATGTCCTATTCTAGCGCATAGACACTCTGTTTCGGTGCATCCCTGGGAGTTCTTTTGGTGCATACATGACCTGTTCGGCGCATACAGTTGTAAAAATTTAAAATTCTGATTCCAAAGCAATCCGCGGACAGGATTTTCAAAATGTTATTTTTAACAAAATGAACCAATCCTAGGGTAGACATTTAGATCTGAATTAACCAGTCCTAGGATAGTCACCAAACATAAATTTTCTATTGGTTAAAATAAACTCCATGTTTTTAGTGAAGAAACATCTTCACTTAGAATAGAGAATTTGTCAATTTTGGGGATTTAAAATTGAACCATTATTGTTTGTTATGATTGTGGGTAATAGGTTTATGCTCTCCCCTTAACTAGGTGATCAAAACACTAGACTTACCTTTTATTTTCTGCAATTTAATACTTTATTACATCCTTTAGAAGGCCTGCTCTTGTGGGGAAAAGTACTCACCCAAGAGGAACGACCTAAGTGCGAACACCTAAAGCCAAGGTTTCCAACCCACTTTAATCAAAAGTGAGTTGTTCATGAAAATCCAACTTGATAGTAGTGCACAGGATAACCATCCCCAAAACCTTTGTTCTAAAGGTTAGGAGGTCTCTCGAGGGAGTATATCTATTTTCCACACTGAACGGATACCCTTACTATGAACCATAGTGTAGAAATCCATCAGTGTCAGTATCCAAACATCATCTTAATCACGGTGCAAGGGAGGGAAGAATCTTCCCCCAAGACACTCACCATATAGTCGCCACGGATTGTTTGCTCAAGGGATTCAGTGTCCACTTCCGTCACTTTGAGTACGCACCTGGAAAAGACAAAAACACGGGCACCCTCTAGGGGGTGACAAGGCTGTGTGAGTCAACGCGATTTTAAGCTGTGGGCTGTGATTACTATGATGAACTATTTGACAAATTAAGAGTGAGTTTGACTGAAGTGCTTATCTTGTTCAAAACCTGTGAAAATCTCAAGAACATACACTCAATGTTTTAGATTCTATGTCTTTAAAAACAATTGTCTTCCTATTGCATGTTGTGTTTTCAAAACATTAATTCAGATAAGATCATCCAAAAAAAAAAAAAACAAGAATCTAGCAAATCAAACCGTGAAATTTATGTTAAGGGATTGGAAATAGAGAAAAACTTGGAAACATTAGGCTTTTGCAAAATCCTTATTTTTAGAAACTACGATCAAAACATCACAAAGTGCAACATCACCTTTATTTCTAATTTCTAGTTTAATTCCCACAACAGGATCATCATCCTTCCAACTAGGGAATCACGAGCTAAAAATTAGAAATTTCTTTAGTCATAGAATTCTCATTCTATTCTGACTAAGATATCCCACAAATTGCACTGTCTCATTTTGTGATCAAAGTTAGTTGAAATTTGGTGTAAGCATATGCCTATTTCCAAAAATCCTGAAAACAAGGAAGACAAAAGAAGAGATCCACTTTAAAACATGGGTGATAAGGAAGAAAATCTTGTTCATAGGCTTTATGGAAATAGTTCAAATCAAGAGATAATAGAAGAAATGCTTCAAGAAGCTGAAAAAGATCCACAATTTCTCTTCACTATGGAAAAGATCTTAAAGAAAAATAAAGAAGGATACTTTCTTTTATTGGCAAACCAAGGTGCCAAATTGCCCTCTGACTACAATATGGAGAAAATTAAAGAGAATCCTGAAAAGAATGAAACTCCCTTAAACAATCTTAGTATTCTTACCCAACAAGTAAGAGCACTCCAAAGGAAAATCAAGGAAATAAAAGGGTGCACAAATAAAAAAAAAATTAACAGAAATATGAATGTAACCTCTTCTCCTCCAAAAACAACATCAACCAAATTCAATGTTTCTGAATTTTTGCAAAGGTTAAAGGGGAAGCCCAAATCTAAGCCATCAAATAACATTGACCAATCTTGTCATGCCATGCATTTATCTTTATCACCCATAATTCAAAAGGAACCTCATGGTTCTTCCACCCAATTCAATGATCCCATTCAATTACCTTCTTCTATCATATCCCCTACATCCAATTATTCATTTCAATCTACACATCTCGATCAAAAAATTCTCTCCACTCCATCCCATGATACCAAAATTCTACAAACCCTTCCAATCTTTGATCAAGATCCCATATCACAAGAATCATATGATGATCCCCTCCTTTCATTATTCACCCACGATAATCCTCTTCCATCTCAAGAATAAAATATTCTTCCAAGTCCTCCCTCCAGCCCATCTTATGAATCCATACCCTCTCATGACTCAATCACATCCCAGGAGCATGACAATTCTTCCATCCTATCCAAAGCTTCCCTTCCATCTAATGATCAAGCTACTCCATCTCCTTCATCTAATGATTCTTTTCCAAGTCAAGATCAAAGTATCCCATCATCCTCATGTCAAGGGCTCATCACACCTCTTCAAGAAATGTCAACATCATTTAATCATATGGTTGAAAACATTGACAATTTCTCCACCATAACTGTTGAAGACAATGATCAAAATCAATCCATCAATGAGCATTGTGAAGATATGTCTACCCCATCTAGTAATCAAATCAATATTCATCAAGAGCCATTTTTTAGTTATGATCAAGATCCCTCCTACAAATATCTATTTCAAGGAGTGTTGATGATATTTGATCCTATTGACATAATCCATGATCCATTAACCAATGATCATATTGAAAATGTCTCTACGATGCCTAATAAGTTAGAGGACATATCTCAAGAACATATTTCAAAGCATGATCAACAGCTATCACCAAGGTCTAGCAATGGTCCCTCCCAAGGCATATTGACATCCTTCGATCTCATGGTTGTGATTAGTGAAAGAATCCTCAACTCACCATTTGATCCAAGTCTACTCAAAGATCAAGAGGATATTGTGCCACTTCCCATGCCTTATGATGATGTCCAAAAACCCTTTGAAAGAAATCCATCCTTTGAAATTGACCCATGTCAAGAACTTGATCCAAAACATGTCGAAAGTAGTTCCAGAATTAGTCAAGATCAAGAATTTGTATCTCTGAGATACTACAATAATCTAACGGGCACTCTCCTATCTATACAAGATATTGCAAATGATGATCATATCCATATAGCACATACTCCTCCATCTACCCATAATATTCTCTCTTTGGATGGACACATAGATGATCGTCATTCAAAACAAGACTCTCATACTCTTACCAAGGAACAAGAGTCTCTTACTCTTAACATTTATACACATGGTCAAAATATAGAGAAATCTAGAGACATGTCAGAAATGGGTCATGAAGAAGGCTTCTACAAAAGTTGTGAATCAGAAACATCATGTGAAAGCATATCAAGAACGAATCATGAGGAACACTTTTACAAGGATAGTGAAGCATCAACACCTCTTGAAGGATCACTACAATCCGATATCTCACAAAATCAAGATAAACATACCAATCAGGAATTCATCTCACTTATGGAAGATCCTATCACTTATAAACTTGGATTAGTCACCCTTGTAAGGAAAAATTATCTTATCAATAAGGAAGTTGTCACTTTTGAAGATCCACCACAGAGTAGAGAAGGATTAGCACCTTGTGTCCAAGGTAAATCATATCCTATTGCAAATAGTTTTTTTCAGCAGATGAATTATCAAAATAGAGGATTAGGCCTACATCAACAAGGTATCCTAGAACCAGTGCAGATTATTGGAAATACTAAACATCAAGGCCTTGGTTATTCGACAATCAAGGGATCTCAACATATCAGTAATACTTCCATAAAATTGGGGGCAACTTCGTCTCAAGCAAATGTCAACATAGGGGGCATGAAGAATCTTTATGATGAAACCAATTCCAATGCTACAACTAGCCACGTCATAAATCTTCATCCACCCATCACCCCATCCACAAATTGGGACCAACGTCAAAAGAAAGACTTGAATCAAAGCATGAAGAATGTTATCAAATCAAAAGAAGCTAAGAATCATATCAAACAAATCAAATACACTTGGATACCAAAAAAAACAAAGAAAGATTATCCCTATCAAACTCCATCAGTCAAAGAAACTATGGGGAAAAATAAAAAAGGGGCAAGTATCCATCAAAGATGTCCACAAAGGAAAAAACAAGTTTCTCAAGCAACATACAAAGTGTATCAAGAAGTTGGTCCTAATTCCATGCACACTTCCATCTCCACTCATCATTGCTCATCTTCCCAAGTTTGGAGAGTCAAAGGTTCCAAACTTTCAACTAATCCACCTTTTATTCCTAAAAGAACTCCATCCATGCCTCCACGCATGATATCCAATTCTTTCATTGACCATATGTTGGCAATGACCCTTCATCATAAGGATTCAGAAGGCATTTTATTGCGATGTGTGCATAAAGACAGAGTTAACTCTGGTATCAGCAAAGCAGAATGAATTTCTCAAAAATTTCTTTCAAGTGCACGTATCTTGGTAAAGCAGCTTCTTTAAGTAGGATATCGATGGAAAATTATGACAGAAGCATCAACATCAACACCACCAAGTGGTTCATCATCAACTTAAAATCTCTCAGAAAATACAAAAAAATCAAAAAGAGGAAAAATACAAAAAAATCAAAATAAGAGAAAAATTGTTGCCTTGATGAAAACTTGGCAAATAGGCATCTTGGTAACAAGAAAAAAAATAAAAAATTTATAAAAAATAAAAAATAAAAAAGGATTGGAAACAATAAAGATAAAAATTGTCCTCTAGCAAAAACCATTTCGATGGCGCTTTGGATAGGTACCATGATGAAAACCTGGCAAATAGGCATCATGTGTAGAATCGAACATCTACGTGCACCAATTTAGGAGAAAGCATCTTATCAAATCCATAATAAAGCGAACATTTCAGCCATATCATCCATTCATCCATGAACCCTTTATCTAGCTCATTACCATCTATTTACATTATTTTGATCTCGACAAAGTTTGGTAAACACTTTACACTTGTTTATGGTAAACATCTTGACATGGGTCATTTTCATTGATCCTATCCTATCCAAACATTATCTGAGCCTTGAAGCATTATCCAAATGAGCATCCTTTATTCAAACACCTTATCTTATTGCAGGATACTCCTTGGCATCCTTTGCATGCTTACCATATCTATCCATCCACCTATTCAAGAATCCACCCATGGCTGTTCAAACATTGCTGGACACTGGGGACAAATTTTTACATCTTGCTTCAGGAATGAATCTTGATATATATCCTCCAACTTATGTGGTGGTCTGAACATTGGAAGACGTAGAATCAAATTGGTCAAGCATTGGCGAGCCAAAATATCCAAATCACTAGCCCATGGCATATTTTGACAGGAAGGCACTCCTTATCAAGCTTTATCTTTTGTCGAACATCAATCTGAACAATTCATATCAGTCACATCTAACTTGCATGTCAGTTTCACATCAAATCATCAAAATAATTTTGTTCCAAATCAAGCTTCATCAATCTTGATCAATCGGATCCAATCAATTATCACCTTGTTTGACTTAACACACTTAGTCAAACTATCATCTTGTGAACAAGTTTACTCTAGGATAACGCAACTTCCTTGGGTTTACAAATTCATTATCATCTTTGTTTGGCTTAACACACTTAGCCAAATTAAAAAATCCATTATCACCTCATTTGACTTAACACACTTAGTCAAACTATCAATCCATCAATCTGATCAATCAACCTTAGCTCGGTTTTCAACAAAATCTCAAAACAAAACACTGATATCGTCATGCATGTCCATATCCAAATCATCAAAATCCAAAAAAATAAAAAAACATCAAAATTCAAAAAAATCAAAGTATTCCTAAAATCCAAAGAAAAATCAATAAAATGGTTGTGTCTCACCCTAGACTAGGGGAAAAATACTGAACTCGTTGGGGGAAATCAAATTCTTTTGAGCAAACAAGCAACATGTGTCAATTATCAAGTATCAGATCAACAATCGAATATCCAATCAAGCCTGGTCAAAACAACTTTGGGACATGTCATACGTTGAAACTGAAATAAACTGGATGATCTTAGTTTGAATTCAATGAATGGAAAACTTAAAGGAATAAGTTGCAATTGTTTGTTTTGATATTTGATGACATCATATCTTTGAAGTGGTTCAATGATGTACTGAACTAGAATCACAAGGAAGAAGTATGATTTTTCTTTTCTTGTTGTCTATAAGTTAATCCTTAGTATGATGCAAATTGGTCGTGGGACATGCTCTACAATGTATCATTGATGACATTTCAGAATTTGCATAGGAAAATGATTAACTTTTGTCTGTTTATGCAAGCAATACTCAGGTCATCTTGGGTCAATTATACCTTGATGCTTGTATTAACTTGCTACATCAAACATTATGAAAGTAGTACTCAGGTCATCATTGGTACTAACATACCCTTTGATGCTTGTACTAACTTTCAACATATCAAAATGCTCAAGGATGACAACTAAACACGGCAAGAAATGGCAACAAGGAGAATGATTCATTATTTCATTTAGGATTGCATAATTCATTATTAGGACTGCATAATTCATTTGCATTCTGAGGGACTTTTAAATAGATTTTTGAGGGTTGACCACATTCTTGAATATCTTTTCTAGACAACGGTTGAGTATGACTGGACATTTATTACATCTCATTTTCATTATCATTTACATCATTTTCCATTATCATTATCATTGCACTTGCATACTTACATCATCATTTCATTATCATATTCATTATGATCTCATTTTATTCATCATGATCATTATCATATCCATCACATCTCATCTGCATCATCTCAATCAAATCATCCAATCATTTATTTCAATTTCTTCTAATCAATTACATCGCTTCTTCTAATCAAAATCATTCAACCAATCAATTATCTTCATCAAATTCTTGTATCAATCCTCTTCAATCAAATCAAATCTACTATTTGTTTTTCATATCGCATGGAAGTAAATTTATCAATCAAATCAAATCTACTATTTGTTTTTCATATCGCATGGAAGCAAATTTATCAATCAAATCTACTATTTGTTTTTCATATCGCATGGAAGCAAATTTATCAAATCAAATCTACTATTTGTTTTTCATATCGCATGGAAGCAAATTTATCAATCAAATCTACTATTTGTTTTTCATATCACATGGAAGCAAATTTATCAATCAAATCTACTATTTGTTTTTCATATCGCATGGAAGCAAATTTATCAATCAAATCTACTATTTGTTTTTCATATCGCATGGAAGCAAATTTATCAATCAAATCTACTATTTATTTTTCATATCGTATGGAAGCAAATTTATCAATCAACTCTACTATTTGTTTTTCATATCGCATGGAAGCAAATTTATCAATCAAATCTACTATTTGTTTTTCATATCACATGGAAGCAAATTTATCAAATCAAATCTACTATTTGTTTTTCATAACGCATGGAAGTAAATTTATCAATCAATTTATCAATTTAATTAAAAAGGCTTTTCATTTCTCACACATAATTAAATATTTATTTGTTTAAATTATGAGACACCTTTCAATTGTCTCTTCATTCTCCATCCATCTCTTAAACTTCCATCTTCTTTTCGAATTCTCGATCTCTCACCATTCATTTTAACAATTTTCAACTCAACCATCGATCTTGGCCACTTGAATTCTTGCCTTTGAAAATCTATAATACAGCCCTCTTATGAGTGGAAAAGGACCTCGAATCTCAAATTTTCATGCGTAGTTACTATAGTCGCATCTTAGCATTCATAGCATTTCAATTTTCATAGATTAATCTTGTAGCAATGCATATGCATTTTTAATAATCTCATTCTCTCAAGCTGGCAATTCTACAAGTTGCTGTTTTAAACAAACCGAGAGCAAGCATCTTGAATGAATCCTTGGAGATAGAGGACAATGGGATGAATTTGAAGAAATTGTGGTTTAGAGTTTGCATTTTGCTTTCCTTAATTAGTTTATTTAATCTAATGTTTCATTGGTGTATTAGTTTAGATTCAATTTGATTTACACATTCTAATGTACACACTTTCAACTATCATAATTATTGTTGACGATTTCATCCAAATTTTATCAATCTTCAACTAGTCTTTTGGATTTAAAGTTATAATCAATATTAGAAGATGGCGTTGATTGATTGTGACCCCTACCATTCTTGCGAGTCACTATCATTGAGTAAGTGTGATTCAAGAAGTACGAAGATGAGATCATAAGGCAAGCTTGGGTTGCTATGAGAATGATTATATGTTATGAAGGTGTACAATTTAAATATCTGTTGAGAAGCTTTGATAAAGTTTGTATATTTCGTGGCTTTTCCAAATCATTTTTCCAGGTACAGGTATTTAAAATTTAAAATATATTTAATGATGGCACGATGAGGGTATCAAGCAGTATGAAGTTAGAATCACATGGAAAAAATTTGGTTATTTTCCTATACCAGGTGGGGAGGAATTGTTGGTACGATGTCTATCATATGTTGTCAAAATAAATCTGATAATTTTATTTAACACATTCAGTACTTTGTGTTAAGTCTTTCAAGGTATTTTTCCATGATAAGATGGTACACTTATAAGGAACAAGGTAGTTGTATGCTTATATATATGGATAGAATTTCCTTTTAATCTCCATCGAACAAGTTAAGTTGGCTTAGTTATCTTTGCACTAATCAAAGATTGTCTGTTTAGCTGGCAAATCAAGGTCTGTCATAGGTAGATAAATGGACTATCTCCCACAAAATTTAAGAATGGGGTTCCCAGTTCAGAGCTGGGAGAGCCCAATTACTGGTAAGCTTGATATGCAACATCTTCAAATTGTTTTCAAATTTCCCTGCCCTTGTGCTTATAAATGCTTCAAATGCATAATTGGGAGTGAGTTTCTTCATCCTAAATCAAGAAGGTTGATCTTTCCATATTTTTATCTAATATCATGGATATTTTACAGTGCTTGGATTCAGTTAATGCCATTGTTTATTCAATGGTAAATGCCATATTTCTGGAAAATGAGGCAATTCTTTCCAGTGCACAAAAATATGTTTTCTCGCGTGGAGAAGGTTATGTGGGTGGTATCTTTCCTCCTCATTTTTTACCTCACAACAAAGCAATTGTTAATGCTTATGATGCTTTAAAATTATCTTTAGAATTTTCTGACCCTAGTCACTTGAATAAGGCATTAACAAGATACTCTCACCATTTTGGGAGGGATATGACTGAAAGTTTTCGGGAGAAATATCATTACATTTCTTTTCTTCTTCATCATAATTTTTATCATGCAGTGTCTCCATTGCAATGAAATTCAAGGTCTGTGCATTCTCTAGCCCATGAAAGATCTCATATTGTGGTACAAACTCAGCCACATTGTGGTAACAATATGAGGCTTGCTATTGCTAGCATTTCAGACATGAACATAGTTGTAAACTCTCAGCTGGAGGAAGAAGGTAATGAAGAACAGGGTGACATTTTGAACGACTTCATGCAGATGGAGGAGTACAAGGAAATGCAATAAAAAATTTTTGCAGGTGTTGCAGATTTTGTAATAGCTTGTAAGCATTTAGCCTTCAGTTAATGTTATGTGTGTCGGATATAATCTACAGGATTATAATCTTAGATAGATAGATCCTGATATGATTGTAAATAGTCATCTCTTTGTAATTTGAACAACTAGTTATTTTGCTTTTCTATTTTGGGCTACAACCAAAGGTTTTCTCACTGGCTCTTTCCTCCTAGTATGCCCCTTGGGCTAGAAAATGTACATCTTATTAATTTCAAATATATAAATATATAGTGGCTAGCCACTTTTATTTTTTTTTAAATAATAATAATATATATATATATAAATATATCAAAATGATTGCTCCAGATGAGCAATTTATTTTCACAAAATTTTACAGAGGTTTTCAATTTTCCTAGCCAAATAAAACTAATTGGAAGAAAATCAATAATCTTCTACAAGAAGATCTTTTCAAATATAATCAGAGATCCTCTATAAATTTTGACAAAAAGATTAAATCCATTCCTATAGAGGTTTTCCAAATTTTCTATATAAGCCTTCTGGGAATTCTATTGTTTTAAATCAATCCCTACAGAGGCTCTAAAGCTTTCATGACAATCTTTCCAATTTTCAAAAACATGTAAAGCTTTAAAAACAAATAAAATTTTCTTCATTGTACAAGCAATCTTTTCCAATTTGAATTTAAATAAAAAACAATAAAGAACCTATTTCAGATGCTTGAAAATTTGAAGTTTGAAGTAGAGCCTCACCTTTAGACTCCAAAATTATCAAAGCCTCTTGCAAAATAATCCTCTTTTCCAGAAAGTTGGAAATAAAACCAAAGCCAATATCCTGAGAACTTCTTTGAACTTTCAACAACCAGAAAATATCATTTTCATTCTCGTGAAATAGCCTTTTTCCCTCTTCTAGTTAATGCAATTACTCTCTCCGTGAATTATTTCCCAACACCAGTTTATTATTTTCTAACTCATGTCACAATCCCAAAATATCTTTTCAAATAAAATCACAAGATATTTCCTTTAAGATATTTAATAAGATATTTGTGTATTTAACAATTTATAATAAAATATTAATTTAACTATCCATTCAATTAAAGTCACAACTTTATTTAATTATTTTAAATAATTAATTAAACAAAGCTTTTATAATCTAACAATTTTAATATCAAATTTAATCTAATTAATTTAATCACTATATAAAATAAATTCAATCTAAATAATTAAATTTACTTTACACAATAAATTAAAAAAAATTTAATGCTTCTAACAACATTAATCACGATTAAATAAATAATCCATTTAAAAGATTTTAAAAATTAATTAACTCTAATTTCCCATAGAGAATGCCTTACAAAATAATTAAATGACAAGGCAAACAAGAATAACATGACAAAAAAGCATGACCGAAACAAGAACTGATGACACATTGTGACTAGGTTGTGGTTTGACAAGGAAATCTTGTTACTACCTTCCAATCAACTATTCCATTGGGCAATGGACAGGCTCAAACCTGTGAATCTAGGTGGAGTCGATGTCCTGTACCTACAATCCTGCAATCAAAACATATGTCGTACATTTATATAGATCATGATCAATCACACCGTGAAGAGAAAATCACATAATCATAGGGCACTCACAAGTGAGTGATGTAGTCCCATCCCCTTCACCAATATAGTGTCACATCAAAACTGACAAAACTAAAACATCAAATAACTACAGATGAGCATATATCAATATCAACTCAAATAATCAACTATGCTAACAAGAGAGCATGGCATAATCAATAATCATCAATATAGTGTACCATCACATCTCACTATAAAAACCATCATCACTATAATGTCAACAATCAAATAACAACATCATAGTATCATAGTATATCAAAATAAAAAATTGTCTAAAAACATAAGAAAATTGAAGGGGTGCTACAATAAGCTCTACTAATGATGTGAGATTTTCCAAAGATTAAAAATCCTATCAATGCAATATGCAAAGAGTGCCAAGTTGGGAAGAAAAAAAAGAAAAGATTCAAGATCAAAGAATATTCTACCCTAGGTCCCTTGGAGTTAGTGCATATAGATTTATGTGGACCTACCAGAATTAGAAGCTCATGTGGTGATAGGTATTTCACGTTATTAATTGATGATTATTCTAAAATGGCTTGGGTTACTTTTTTCACAGAAAACTTAGAAGCTCTAGACAAGTTTAAAGCATTGAAGGATATGGTTGAGAATGAAATGAATCTAAAAATAATTTTTTTGAGGTCTGATAGAGATGGTTAGTTTACTTCAAATGAGTTTAATAGTATTTTTTAAGATCATGGAATAAAGATGAATTTATCAACCCCTAGAACTCCTTAGGAAAATGGAGTTGTGGAAAGGAAAAGTAGATAATTTCAAAAAGAAACTAGGACAATGATGAAGGGAGCTAATCTTACAAATGTCTATTGGAGAGAAGAAATTCATATTGAAATCTAAATTCTTAATATAAATTAAGAAATAGGAAACAACTCAAAAAATCCCTATGATTTATGTCATGTTAAACCCCCTATTGTTAAGTATTTCAGAGTGTTTGGAAGCAAATGTTATATTAGAAGAGATGAAGAAAACTTAAGAAAGTTTGATGCAAGGTCTAATGAAGGAATCTTACTTGGACACTCTACAAGAAGCAAGACCTACTGGTGTTACAAAAAAAGATTGAAGAATATTATTGAGAGTGCAAGAATCAAAGTGGATGAAGAACCACATCAAAGTTGAAGAGGAAGAAGCTTTTGAAAAGAATCTTAAGAATCCTAAGTACTCTTAGACGAGTCATTCAGAAGATTAGATTATTGGCTCGATAAGAGAAAAGGTGTGTTAACAATAAGAAAATATGTTATGATAGAGGAACAAGTAAATTTTTTGTTTGATTTTTGAAGTGGAACCAAAAATAGTAAGGCATGCAAAGATGAGAATTGGGTAAAAGAAATGAAGGAACAGTTAGAATAGATAGAGAATAAATTGACTTGGGAATTGGTCCCAATACTAGTAGATAAGAATGTGATTAGTACTAAGTGGGTATTCTAGAGCAAGCTGAATGAAGATGGAAAATTTATTAGAAACAAAGCTAGAATTGTGTGTAAGGGTTACTCACAAGTTGAAAGTATAGAATTTGAAGAAACTTTTTCTCTGGTTGCAAGAATGGAAGCTATCAGGATGTTTCTAGCTTTTCCAGCACATAAATATTTCAAAGTATATTAGATGGATGTGAAGTCTACATTCTTGAATGGTGAATTAAAAGAAGAGGTATACATTGAACAACTAGAAGGTTTTTAGTTATCAAAAGATGCTAATATGGTTTGTAGATTGAAGAAATCCTTGTATGGATTAGAGCAAGCTCCCAAAGCTTGGTATGCAAGGCTAGATAAGTATTTATTGTAGCAAGGATTTAGAAAAGGTACTACATATAGCAATCTATATTTCAAAGTTGAAGGATAACAAATATTATTGTGGTGGTATATGTTGATGACATATTCTTTGGAGGAAATGAAAATATGTGCAAAAAGTTTGCAAAAGAAATGCATAAAGAATTTGAAATGTCAATGTGTGGGGAGATGAATTTCTTCCTTGGTTTTCAGATCAGTCAATCAGAGGAAGTAATATTCATATTACAGTATAAGTATGTTAAGTAACTGTTGAAGTTTGGAATGGATGATTCTAAGTTGGTATGTACTCCTATGGTTACTTGTTGTAAGTTGAGAAAAAATATTGAATCTCCTAAGACAGATTAGAGATAATATAGATTAATGATTGGTGGAATATTCTATCTTACTACTACTAGAATATATATAACTCATTTAGTTTATCTCGTGGCTATATTTCAAGAAGATCCCAAATAATATTATGTTGTAGAAATGAAAAGAATATTTAGATATTTGAAAGGCACTCTAGATTATGGTTTGTGGCATCCTAAGGATACTGACATCTCTTTGGTTGGATGTGAAAATGATAGGAAAAGTACAAGTGGTGGTGGTTTTTTTTTGGAAGCAGGTTGGTTTCATGGCTAAGAAAAAATAAGCATTCAATGTAATTATCTATTGTAGAAGTAGAATATATTGTACCAACATCATGTTGGACACAAGTGTTATGGATGAAGAAAAAATTGAAAGATATCAAAGTTTCATATGATGAACCTATACCTATCATGTGTGCCAATACAAGTGCAATAAATATTTCAAAAATTTTGATAATGCATTCAAGAATAAAACATATCTCAATCTAGTATCACTTCTTGAGAGAGAAAGTTGTAGAGAATGAGGTAAAGTTGGAGTATGCACCTACTAAGGATTAGGTGTTTGAAGTTGTAGAGAATGAGGTGAATTTTTAAGTATCTCTAGGAGAAGTTAGGGGTTGTCTCCCCTCCTTGAACAACTAGATGCTTAAGTGGGTGCATCTTTCCAAGAAGCATTTCAAGATATATCTCCTAGTTTTGGACTAATTCTGAACACTACCTCTTAGGGGAGTAGGTAGTAGTGGTTGTTGGTTGATGTAGTCTGAGTGTGTATGAAGATAATATAGAAGAACTAATGGTGTATGTAGAGTTTTCCCTTTTTATTTTATAAAAGGGGAAGAAATAGTTAAAGTGGTTGAAAAAATAGTGTAGAAATGGATATGGTATGAAGACATAGAGGGATAACGCATGAAATTGCATTATCATTTTCTATTGATGTCAAATGGGTAGAAAGTTAGCTAAAAAACCAAGTGAAGGCAAGGAGAGAATAAATACTTGTGTAAGGGGGGAAAATGTGCACTAATGTGTAGTATGTGTTGTTGATCAAAGTTGTTTGTTTTAGAGTTGTTGGTTGATATTGATGATTTTCCAATATCAGGTGTTTTCATCTATAGTGTGGAAAAATGTACACCATTACATTTTCACACTATGTTTGGGTCCCTTAATTTAATTGGACTTAATTATGCCTCTAATTGGCCCAATTATGCATTTAAAATCCTAATTAATCCCATTTTTTGAAAGGGTAACTTGTATTAAAAAATTGCAAACATTATTTAAATTTCCTTGGAAATTGATGTCTTGCATTTAAGTCCTAGGAACCATCTGCCCAAGGGATAATGAGTCCTCCTTAAGTTGAGGATATCAATTTTCAATATATTTTTTTGGCAGAATTTTTATGATTCAAATTCAAATTGCAATTGTCAACCTTTGATGTTTAATTTTTGGGAAATTAGAAAACTACCTATAAATACAAGGTCTTTTTATCAATTCAATATCTAGAAGCAAGCTATAACTTTTTGGGACACTTCACAAGAGAAAATATTATTGTCATAAGTGTTCAAGAGTATATTTATTAGTCTTCTACAAAAAATTCAAGATCTCAACCATCATGTGAAAGTTGTTTCCATTCATGCATGTTTTTGGAGCTAAACTTGTGGTGTAGGTTTCAAGCATTCAAGCATCAAGATCAACATCCAATCATGCTATTTCATGCAAGATCAAGGCCTTGGAGAGATGTGTTAGATTCCAATCCTCTTTAAAGGATCTCCATTCAAAGGGTTTGGTGAGTGGCAACATAGCATCAAGTTCATTCATCATTCCTTTCATTCACGTTTTATTTCATTTCAAGGATTAATTACCAAAATGGGGTTTGACAAAGTATAACACCCATTCACCAAAAATAAACAAAATTTATCTCTTTGTATGTGTAGATTTGTAGGTGAAGAAAGATTAAAGATTCATCAAAAGTGAAATTTTGCAAAGTTGTCAAGACACATAAACTTACTTGCAAAATTTATTTTCAAATTTTTGATAGCGAGTTCTAGAAAAATCAGGAGTGCATATCTAGGAGAGGAGGATTGTGAAATCAGATTTTGGATCCCTATAGTAGGACCCATTCACCCTAGGGTAAATCTATCCTAGGAGGACACTAAACAACAACTTTTGGTGACTCGTACACATCAACTTATCCTTCTTAGATCTACTAGAAATTTGTTGTTTTTTATTGTTTTATGTTTTAAATTGATTATTCAAGTTTTGCATTGTATAATTGAGTTCATTTACTATTTTTAGTTTTTCTCCCCAAAATGTTGTTCAAGTAGATTTTACCTTATCTTGTCATAAGGAAATTTGCAAGATATCCAATAAGGTTGACTCACCTAGGCTTTAAAGCCAATCCTACCTTTGTAGATCTCATTTCCTAATGAAATAGGAGATTTAGATAGGTGCATCACATATTCAATCACCCCATTTTGAAGCTCCTATTTTTCTTCATTTCATTTTTGTGAACCCAACATTCTTGCACTATAAATTTTCTGATTTGGATTTCAATAAAACCCTAGATCTAGGATTTTCATTAGTTTTCATTTCATTTACAGTTGTTAAAGTTGCATTAGTTTTCATCTCATTTAGGGTTTGAAAATTTGTATTTTGAATTATTTAAAAATAAAAAAAATTGAATGCATATTACATTAATTTTGTATAGTACTTGCATATTAGTTTATTTTCAATCATTTACATTCACAAATTTGATAAAAAATTGTATTTCAAAAAGTGTCACATTGTTCATCATTTGTCATTAATTTCATTTTCATTAGACACCTAAATCTAGAAAAAAAAATCATTGAAACCATACTCTGCAACTTGAAACTATAAATTCAAACATTAATAAAAATTCAAACTTTCATTTTTCAAAACCTTGACCTAGGACCTATTCACACTAGGGTGAATAAGTCCCCGCACAAGTGTTTCAAATTTTTGGGAAATAATTTCTCTCTATTTGCTTTGTTTTCTTCTACTTTAACATTTGTGTTTCGGTTTCAGCAATTAAAAAAAATTGTAATTGCTTCCATTAAGTTCAATTGGTCAAGTTTAGTACATTGTTTGAAATCAAAATCAGCATTAAAAACATATCGTTTTCACTATATTGCATTCAAAAATTAGAAAATATTTTTATATCAAATATAAAACTTTTCATTAAATGGACATGTGTATGGGTAATATATGGAGGTCTTTGAGATCTTTGGTAGATGTTTCAAGTTGTGTGCTTGGTGAACAACCCTAATGTAATTGATCCTACTCATGAACCTTCACCTCCTAATGAATGTCCCTGTGAAGTTGAAATCTTAGGTCAAGATGAATATCGTATGCAACAATTCATACAAGACTCCTTACACAACCCTAAAAAAAATGCATCCTTGTATCCATCCATGAAAATACCACCTATAATCCCACCACTTGATATTTTCAACCTTTTACATCTTGAAATTGAAGCACAAAGAAATAATCAACCGTCAATCATTAATGCACTTGTTAAGAAGGATAATAATGATACTTTTCTATCTTATTCTCATCAAATTACTAATACAATCATTGACTTAGAAGAGAGTTATGGTCAAGGATTTAAGATCTTAAGCAAACAAGTATGTGACATAACAAATGAGCATGAAATCCACAAACTATTAGAAAAAATACCATCTGATAATACCAAGGGGTTAGGATATCAATATCTTGCCCCCTTGCACATGTCCTAAGTGGAAAGGTGTTCTCTTTCACAAGATAATATCAAGAGAACAATTAATGACTCATAAGGATGATGGAATTACCTTAGAACCTCCATCACCACCTCAACAATTTTCCAAAAAAAGTAATAAATCTAAGCCCTACAAACTCAATAAGTTACCATTCTTACACACTACAATAAATATTGAACAAAAAATGGATCAACTCCTTCATCTAGGATTGATTTACTTGCCATCTATTCAAGAAATAAGAAAGGAAACAGTACAAACATGAGCTACTATACATTTCATGGAAATCTTGGGCATCTTACTAATGAGTGTCATCTTTAACAACGGTTGATACATGAAAATGATGTTATTGATGTAATTAACTAAAATCATGTATGCATTTGGCTCCTTGCCATGAGATAGTTGTAGAATCATAGAATACTCACTATTGTATGTTTTACATTTATTGCAAATCATTTATATATTTAAAGGAGCCCATTCTCATCACTCATCTTGGATTATCCTTGTCTTGTACTTAGTGGGGGAAAGCGATTAGATAGCCTTGTCCTAGTTTGTAAAATTTCATTGTCCCTTTGGCTAGTTGTCCACCTTCCATATATGATGAACAAGATTTGGGTGTAGATGAATTGTTATAGTTTGACTCACATGTACCATACTATTCTTGGTTTTCTTTTCATATTCTCTATGATTGCATGTGCATAATGTGATCCCCCATAAAGTGTTGCCAAGAATATATTTATATGTTTGTGAGCCTACTTTGGATGACCCTTGTCACTCCGTTGGTGCAAGGATATAAAGGAAATGAATCAGTTGTGACATTCTTCTATTTGTATCTGTATTCTTTTATCTATCATAACAATGTATCTTTTCATTTGTCTTTTTTTTTATCCTTTTGAGGATGGTGCAAGGCATTAAGTCATTTAGGTATCCTCCATGTTGACCCAAAGTCTCTCTATTTTTTCACTCTTTATGTTTCATTCTTCCTTTGTGCTCATTGTTCCATGAGTTATTTGGGGAATTATGATGGTTCTGAGCTCAATTATATCACTGTAGCAAAGACATAACGTTGAATCCAGATCCATGGATATCCAATGTGTTATCTTAGGATTGAATATGAGGGGAAGCCTCCTTTTATGAAATAGCTCTATCTTAGAAAAATATGTTTTGCATAGCTCTTTCTGAATAAAGCTCTCATGTATTGGCATTTATTATCCTCTACTTTAAAGAAATTTCTCACAACATGGTGTTTAGCAATTTCTTTAACGTGGGGGCATACACGTCCCTCCTCACTATTTTCCTCAAAGTGTGGTCTTCTTACTTCACATGATCTGTCTTCTTGGTGGTGAAATTTGGTTTGATGTTCCTCAAGAGCACGATGTTTCTTGGCATATGGAATTCCTCTTAGTGGTGATGCTACAACTAGTAAATCTTTTATCTTTGACCTGTCCTCTCTTAGTGATGTCAAGAATGATGTTCCCTAAGGTGAGACCTTTCATGAACTAAGAAAAACCCCTTTGAGTATCCTATATTATTGTATTTAAAATGTCCACCAAGAATAACACAACTTGGTTTCCAATGGAGCCTTGCTTTTCATGAGTGCCTAGCACAATGCAACTTGCTAGCTTTGTGACCATTTTTGTGGTTCCTTATCAATGTTATCAAAAGGTATAGCTTTTGGTATGGTTGATGTATGGGATCTTGTATACCTGGCATGAATTTCCCAGTATCCATCCTCTTGGGGTTCACCTAGTGGACAACATGATTTCACTAGCCTGTGTGAGTATATTTTGTTTGCATAGTGGATAGTGGGTTTCCACTTGTGAACATTATTTTTGGACAAATAGGAAAGGCTTGATTAATACCTATTGGAAAAACATTCAAGGCTTGATCAAACCTTTCTCTTTTCTCTTTGTATCAATTTTGGCATTGTATGCTTATGTATCTTGTCTTGTTAATGGGTGATCCCACAATAGTGGTTTACAATTTTGGGCTAAACTGGACACTGAAATTATTATTTTTAACTAAATCTTCACATTCAGGCACTTATAGAGGCTAAACTGTGAGGAATTTGAAGATGATGCAAACTAGAGTCTTGTCACATTTTTTCTGTAGATTCTAAAAATATTTTTTCCAAAAATTTTGGAATCAAATTGAACTTCTTTTTCCATCTCCCACAAAAACATTTTTTTGTAGAAAACAACATTTTTAAAAAGTGATGCACACCATATAACACATAATTTTTTTTCCATGAAGGATTAAATTCTAATTCTTTCAAATTTGGATTTGTGACTCTGATATCTAGTGCTTCCACTTGGTTAGATAGTTTTAAATTGAATATTTTTTCTTTAATCAAGTTTCAAAGTCAAACCAATTAGAATTCAGACATAGCACGACCGTATAAGGCGTAACTTTTTTTGTATATATCAAAATTCAATTTTTTTTGGTTGGATCAAGGACTTCAATATCTGGTGCACTCATGTTTTTCAATTTTTTTTTTTGATAATTTTCTATTTTTCCACATGTGCAGAACATAGACCTTCATTTTTGATGAAAAACCTATGTTTAATAAAACTACAAAAACAAATACATAATAAAACCAAAAAATGTTAAAATTATATTTGTTGGATAGCTCATTCTAAGGACTACCTGATTCCAATTGTATTTGTTAAGAATCCTCCATTTTCATCCTCATCCCGAGCTTCAAAGCATAAAAAATTATGTTTGTTTTTGTGTTTCTATGGGAGAATGAAGAATAAGGGGGTTCGTACAAACCCCTAGGGGTTCAAGCGAACCACCTTCAATATGCATTTCCTTTTTTTTTTTGGGCGGGAAATGTGGGCCTAGTAATTAATGGGTTCGCTCGGACCCTAGTTTGGGAAAAGCCCTTTTGGGTTCAATCAAACTTGTAGGTTCATTCGAACCCCTAAAACCAATTTTTTTGCCATGGGGTCAGTTTTTCTCAATTTTCCTTCCTCAATCAAATTGTAAACCACTATTTTCAAAAGTGTTCAAGAGAAGATTTATTAGTATTCTATAGTAGCATTCAATATCCCACACATTATGTCAAATTTATTTGCATTCATGCATACTTTTGGAGATAACATTGTGATGTAGGTTTCAAGCATTCAAGCATCAATTCAAGCATCAAGATCAACATCCAATAAAGCTATTTCATGAAAGATCAAGAACTTGGAGAGAACTATCAGACTTTAGTCCTCTAAGGATCTCCATTCAAGGATTTGGTGAGTTACAACATAGATTTTTTCATTCATCATTCCTTCCATTCATGTTTCATTTCATTCCAAGGTTTAAAAACCAAAATGGGGTTTAACCAAGGCAGACCCCCATTCACCAAAAATTTTAAAAAAATCCCTCTCCTTGTATGTGCAGATTTTCAAGTGAAGAAGGATTGAAGCTTGATCAAAAGTGTAATTTTGTAAAGTTGTCAAAGTTGTCAAGACACACAATCTTGCAAAATTTATTTTCAATGTTTTGATAATGAGATTTGGAGAAGTCAAGAGTGCAAATCTAGGAGTAGAGGACTATGAAATTAGATTTTTGATACTTGTAGTAGGATCAATTCACCCTAGGGTGAATCTATCCCAAGAGGACAATCAACAACAACTTTTGGTGACTTGTACACATCAACTTACCCTTCTTAGATTTGCCAAAAAAAAAAAAAAATCTAATTATTTTATGATTTAAATTGATGACCTTCAAGTTTCACATTGCATTTAATTGAGTTCATTTAATATTTTTAAATTTTTATCCCCAACGTGTTGTTCAAGTAGATTTTACCCTATCTTGTCATAAGGAAATTTGTAAGATTTCCAATAGGGTTGAATCACTTAGGGTTGAAAGTCAATCCTACCTTTGGGGATCTCATTTCCTAATGAAATAGGAGAAAGATAAATGCATTACATATTAAATCACCCCATTTTGATAAAACCCTTTTTTTTACCATTTCACCATCAATGAAAAAGGGGGAGATTGTTGGAAGTTTTGAGATTCTTGTAAACTTGTTTTGTCATTGATGTAAATAGATCATTGTTGCATTGATTTCAACCCTTAAGGAAGTAAGTGTATTTGTTGCATTATGTTATCATTAGTATAATCATTGGTGTCAACCTCTAATGTAGTAATGATGAGTATATTCTTATGGCTATCAACCTCTTGTGTTTTTGAGATTCTAAGAAAGTGTTGTGAATGTTGAGTTGGTATTTGTGCTACTTGGTTTCCAAGTGATTTTGAGAAAATTTGAATGAAAGAGAGTTCAATGTGACAGAGTGGTGTTTAATGTTCTTCTCTTCATTTCTTCATGGTTGAATGTGTGCTCATGTACTTTGGATGTGATGATCAAAGATGTTTAGAGGTTTTATATCTAGACTTTTAGGTTCTGGATCATGTGGGAAAAGAAGTATTTACTAGTGTGTGAACTGTGAAGTAGTGTTGTTTGAGAGAAATGAGATTGCTTTACATTTCTCTATAGTGAAGTTTTTGGTGTTGTGGATTTGGGAACATACTTATAATTTTTATATCTACATTCACTTGATTTTTTAGTTGTTGAGTTGTTCCAAAAGGTTGTCTGATGTGTTGTATGTCTATGCCAGCATGTCTAGTTCCATAGCATGAAGGTGTTCTTGAGTTTTAAGTAGTTATAGTGGTTGTGTATAATATTTTGATGGTGATAGAGTATTCTAAGATGTTTTATGAATAGTGTGGAATTTTTTTTTGTGGTCCAAAAGGCGGTCCTTGACCTTGAGAGGTGTGTTTGGTGTCACTTGTTAGTGTTATTATAGGTTTGATCAACTTGGCATGATAACACTAATTGCAGAGGATAATTAATAATTTAGGAAGTCTTGAGAAGATTGTTTGTATAGATTTGGGTCCTAATTAAGTAATTTCATGGCTTGGATTCACTTATTTATATTGTGGAAGTGTTCCATGCTGACCTATTTGGTGTTACATGGTAGAGGTGAATACATTTCATTAAGGCCAACCTAATTGAGATTGTTCTAGGTCACGAAGGGTATAAATGCAAGGTGAATTGTTGTATGGATAAGGTGTGAAATGTGTGATGTGAAATATGAAAAGTTTATCAAGTGTGTTGATCTGAGTGTGAGCCTTAATGCTTATGACTTCCTAATGTAGTGAGAAGAAGGTGTCAATTTTTTTGATGTGTTGTTTGTGTTTCAATTGAATTGTACCTTTGACATATGAGAGATGAATTATTAGCAATTCAAATTGACATTGAGAAATTGGAAGTGAACCCTTGGCAGTGAGCCTTATTGTATTTGGTCTTGAAATTCACATATATTAGTGAGCTAATCCTCACCATGGTTTTTCCCTTCTTGGTATTTCCATGCAAATTCAAGGTATTTTTATGTGTTCAATGTGTTTTCATTACTGCTTTATATGTTTACATTCTTTTAATGTATGTTAAGGCTTTACTGGTGGATAAGGGTTTAAGAAATAATGCAGATCTCTGAATGTTAATGAGGTTTTATGATGTTTTAAAAGTATACAACTGATTCACCCCTCCTCTTAGTTGTCTTATGCATTATAACAACCTTCTTTGTAAGAATTGGACTGGAAGATAGACTTGCACTTGGAACTAAAGAATTGGATGAGGGGCTACTTGGTGGGATTGTAACACTTGGAACTAAAATATTAGTGGGTTAGTCATGATCAGTATAATTAATAATTCTACCATTCAAAGTAGATTTTGGCATCTCAACATGGCCTTTTTGATGACCATAAACTCCCCCTTCATTAAAAATCACATATCTTGACACAATAATGCTCTTAGTGAGAGGATTATACACCTATAAGCCTTAATTTTCTCAATATATCCAACAAAAATGCATGATTCACTTTTTGGATCTAAATTTTGTCTCTTTTGATCAACTATATGAACAGAGGATAAATAACCAAAAAAATTGAAATCCTTAACATTAGGGTTTTTCTCATACTAGGCTTCATAAGGAGTCATCATGTGAAGTGCACTTGTGGGACTCTAAATAAGAATGTACACTATTGTAGCAAACGCACCACCCCAAAAATAATTGTGTATTCCATTGGTCTATAATATACTCCTTTCTATTCCCACCATAGTATTTTTTTTCATTTTAGCTACTCCATTTTGTTGAGGTTTGTAAGTAGTGGTGAGTTGTATTAGATGTCATGCATATCAAAATAATTTAATAAAAACCTTGAAAAAAATTCTCCTACACAATTAGTCCTTAAGAATTTGATTCTACACTATTTTTTATTTTTGATATGGGATTTAAACTTCTTGAATGTGTCAATTAATTCATCTTTAATCTTTAAAAAATAAAACCAACACTTTGGTGAGTAATCATCTATAAAAGTGATAAAATATGATGACTTACCAAAACTCTTTGTTTGCATAGGACAACAAATTTTTGAGTTAACTAATTGAAGTGGATAATGGGCCCTCCATGCATTGCCTTTTGAAAATTTCTCTCTTGCATTTTTTCCTTTAGCACATCCTTCAAAAAATCCCTTGTGTTCTTCAACCTTAAGAAAATCATAAACTAATGCCTATGATGTTAAAATATTCAAAATATGAAAATTCAAATGCCCATACCTGAGATTCCACAACCAACTTTTATCCTCATATTTTTTATTAGCAAGATTTATACCATGTTCTCCAAACTTCAAAGGGAACATCCTATTATTTGACATAGGCACAAATATAACCACCCTATTGCCTTGATCCTTATCATAAATTGTATATTGTTAATTTTCAAATACCACCCTATAATTCTTGTCACATAATTATCTAACACTCAATAAATTATTCCTTAATTGAGGAGTGTAATAAATGCCATGGAAACTTTTCATACATTCTTTAGTATGGACTTCCATAGCTCCTTTTGTAGAAACCTCAAATTTTTTCATTACCAAGTTTGATCTTGGATTTGAAACTTTCATGATCCATTATATAAAAAGATCAGCATTCCTTAACATGTTAGAACATCTCAAATCCAAATACCAAATATCTTTAATATCATTTTCATATTTATCGTAAGATAAAAATAAATTAGTTGGAGAAGCCTCATCACCCTCTTGAGAGTAATGAACTTTTATTATCATAAGCTTCTTTTAATCTACAATCCCTTTCAAAGTGGTCATACGTATTATAGTGATAACACTAGATATTTCTCTTATCAAATTTTCCTCCACCTCTTCCTCTATTTCCTATTGAATAATTTTGAGGTTGACATCTATTTTGGAATTGGTTTCTTTTGGTGCTATTATTGGCATCTTCATTCTTTGTAATTTGTAGTCTGGTAGAAGAAATTTCTCATCACTTTCTCCAAATAAATCTCCCAATATTTTTTCATGAGACATTAGAGATCCAACTAGGTGATCAAACTAAAAGGTAGATAAATCCTTTCTTTCTTCAATGATTGTTGCAACATGGTTCCATTTTGGTGTTAGAGACCTAAAAAAAGTTGATTACAACTTCATTGTTTATGTTTTCTCCAAGAGTGGTCATTTATTGACTACGTCATTTACTCTTACACAATAATCACTTACTTTCTCAATTTCTTGCATCTTCAAGTTTTCAAAATCTCTCTTCAATGTCTATAGCTTTAGAACCTTGACCTAGTCACTTCCTTGGTAAGCTTCTTGTAGATTCTTCTAAGTATCTATAACAAAACTTTCACCTACAATTATAGGAAATAATATCTTATCTAGAGCTATTTGAATATGAAATAAGGCTTGAGCATTCCTCTTTTTAGCAGCTTTAACTTATCTAACATTGGTTGTAAGAGTATTCCAATATATTGTTTCTCTATAACTCATTTCTACAATCTCCCACAAATATTTCCCTATTAAAAAAGTCGCCATCTTGATGTATCAATTTAATCATAGTCACTTCCATTAAATTTTAGAATCGGCAAGGGAGTGGAGCTTGACATGATTATCGAAAAAATAATCTAATTAGATACCAAATGAAGAATCTGAAAGAAACCCTTGCTCTTTTAACCAGCTAATCAAAACAATTATCACTATTTAACATGTAACCAAAATAAAGAAAATTAGTGATAAATAAAATTACTTACTGCTTTTAACAAATACCATAGAGGGATGCACTACATGAGTGAGTAGAACAAGCATATGTCTACAAACCTCCATAATTTTCTCCACACAAGCAAAAGCCTAGTTACTTTTATTGTGCATTAATTTCATTATCAATCTCATTTATTTGTATCAAGATGTTTATCACTTAATTTTTATTTATTTTTTGTGATTAGCAAATTGTTTAAAATACATAATTGTATATCTAGTTAAAAGAATGTGAAATACAATTCATTAATTGACTAATAATTAAACATGTTACACATCATTTTCTATTTACATTTATAAAATTAGTTCTCAATATTAAAAATATATCAATTTTTTTTTATAAAAGGCTCAGTAATATAATAATTTGATGTTCTATTTTTTTAAGGAAATCTATTGATTTTCTTGAAAAAAAAGAAAAAAAATCCCACATGAATTTCCATTCCATTTTAATAGATATTTACTAGGAAATGAAATATCTAAGATAAGGTTTAAGAACAAATATTTTAGAATATAATTAGATTATTGAAAAACCCATAAAGAGAGAAGAGGTCATGTCAAGTTTGAGCAAAGCCCTTTATTCTGTTGTAGGCATTATTTGTCTTAAAAGTTTTGTTGCTTCTTTATTTTTTCTCATAAAAATTTATTTTGGAATTTTTTTAAAAATTCAAATAAAGCATAATTAGCAACAATGATAAAATTATGCCATGCTATAAAAATGTGTCCAACATTAATGAAAATGGTGTTGGAGCTTAATAGGAATTCCTAAAATAATCTAAATTTTAAACATTATTATTAAATTTAAACACTGAGACTACATTTGCATATGTGAACATATATATAACAAGGAAGAGAAACAAGTATAAACATTGTTTGATGAAAAATCGTAGTTCAAATGTGAATGTCCAAACAATGCTTATAAATTATTTGAAAAAATGTCCTTTGTAACTATGCACACAAATATTGTTTGAAAAAAGCCTCAATAATTTTATTATACATAAACAACAAAAAACACTTTCAAAAATTGAACTATTCAACAAAATGATTCAAAGAATATTATCACATGCGAATATTCCTAGATGCCCCAAAAGACTATTTGACCAGATGCTAAAAAAATTAATCTCACAATTTGTATAATACAAAAACACAAACAAGAAAAGAAAAGAAATTGATGAAATGTCAACATATACTTACACTGATAGAAACTAATATATATGCTCCAAAAATGCAAAACTTATATCCTCTTGTTCAACTAAGTTCCTCATTTAGCCTATTCTTGACAGGGTCATTTGTCACTTATTATAATGGCCTCCATTACAACATGTAAGAGATGAGCCTTCTAGAATAATAACTAAAAAATAGGCATGCAACTCTATGCAATATTGCACAACTAAACAATCATTATCCTAAAAATCTAACAACTAGGAAACTTATCTATAGAGATATTTTAGGTTGAATATTCTACACTAACACCCCCGCTTAAGTGTAGCTAGGTGAAAGAGAGATATAAAAATAATGCAAGGATAGATGAATGAAAAAATGAATGGGTCCCTTATTTAATCCCATGTTAGGTACCCAATTACAAAGAGGAAAGGAGAAACCCGGTGGGAAAAACTCATAACCAAAAGATACAATAATGATATCCATCACAAATCCCATCAATCTCCATCCACACAAAGGATAATAAGTGAAGCCATACAACCTCTTGTATAATGAGATAATCTATTGCAAAGAAGCACTATAAGCACACTTGGATAAGTGCATGGATCTGTGACACAATTTTGGCTCTTAAGATGCCACTTTTTTTTTTTCTGATATTAGCAAAATTTGATTTGCACGTGAAAATGAAGATAGTTACACTCAAAATTTTGTGATGCAACAAGAACAAAAGTTGAAATGCTTCGAGTCTAGTTTCTAAATTACTAATTTTTTTTGAAATTAATGAAGATTAAGCATCTCAAAAAGGGGGGGGACAAAAACAGGTCCTGTTTTTATAAAAAAAAACAGCATCGCGGTTGAGGGCTCCCCCCTTTTTGATTAACATTTTCTTAGAATTTCAAAAATATCAATGGTGAGAAATTAGCTAACACCATGTAGTTTATCCTCATTCTTTTAGATAATTTTTTTAATGAGTATATAATATTTTTATGAATTTTCAAAGTGGACACATCTTGAAAAGCGAAAATTTGAGCATGGTTCCCCCTAATTTTTTTTGAAAACTAATCGAAAATTGATTTTTTTTCATCATGTGTAGAATGGAGTCTAGTTTCAAAAAATATAATTTGTTTCACACTTTTATGAACGAGTAAAAATCTATCCTAAAACTAGCACATGGTTTTTGACCAAAAATAGAGGCATTTACAATAGAAGCCATGGATTAAAACCTTAGCTAAATCAAAATGAAAAAATAATTTTATATTTAGATAGTTAAGTGAGAAGTTAACACTATCAAGATATTTTCATAAACTTTCACTGAAAGGTGTGCAAATGAGACGAGGAGCACAGACAAAAATATGAGAATTTCGCACCCTTTCAAAAAATCATGTCTTTTTCATGAAATGGTTATCCAAACCTTTGGGTCGGATGCCCAATGAAAAAAACAACTCATTGGGTTGGTATTTCCCAATGCAACCTACTTGGTGCATGCCAAATGGGTTGCTTCATTTGGCTAGTGTCAAATATCATTCATGACTTTTGGAATGCATTTTCCTAATCTCTTTGATTCTCTCTTTCTCTATCAAGGAAACTATATATACATATGGACATTTATTTTCTTATAATTTAAGTTATATTTAATGTATATAGGGAGGATGTTTGAGAGTGGTTTCAGATCTCTAGGAGTTATAATGCAAATTCTAGTTTTTGGAAGATCTTAAAAAATTTAGACAGTCAAATTTCAGTAATCAGCATGTCAAATTTTAGTAATTAAGAGGTCAAATTTCAATAATCTCTATATATCTCTCTCTACTCTCTATATCAACTCTATCTATACCTACCTATCCCTCTCTCCCTCTCTCTCCCCTCTTTCTCTCTCACTCTCCACTTCCCTCTCTACTCTCTATCTTGCCATTCTCTCTCTCCTTCCCTCTTTAGTTCTCTCTATCTCACTTCTCTCTCCTTCCCTCCCTCTCTAATTTTCTCTATCTGCCATTCTCTCTCCTTCCCTTTCTACTTCTATCTATCTTACCTCTCTTTCTCCTCCTCTCTCTCTCTCTCTCCCTCTCTCTTCCTTTCACCCACCTTTTTTCTCTACTTCTTCCTCTCTAACCTATCCCTCTATACATATTTCTCTCTCCCCCTCCTTCCCTCTCAATGTCCCCACCTTCCTCCTTATCTAATTTTATCTTCATCACACATCTCTATCACCTATCTCACTTCTCTCTCTCTCCCCTTCCCTCTCTACTATCTTTCTCTCTATCTCACCTCTCTCTTATCTCTCTCACCTCTCTCTCCATCCCTACCTCTCCCTATATCTCTCCTTTTAGATCTACATCTATCTTCCTAGATGTCCCTTTATACTTATTTCTCTCTCCCTCCTTGCCTCCTCTCTCTCAATATCTCCACCTTATTTCCCTCTCTACTTCTCTCTCTATTACCTCTCTGTATCTCTCTCTCCTCCCTCTCTACTCTCTCTATCTCTCCCTCCCTCCTCCTCTTTCTATTTCTCCTCTCTCCCTCTCCCTCTTTCTATCTCTCATTGACCTCTCTCTACCTATCTCTCTCTCTCCTTCTATCTATCTCAACTATCCATATTTACCTATCCCTCCCTCCTCTCTCTCTTTCACCAAACT